>LTDI01000543.1:0-94104 GCA_001654545.1 Fusarium agapanthi
AATGCTAAGGCGCACTGGGGGGGGAACTCCAAGCCCGACAGGGGTTCACAGCGAAAGCGAGCCCAGTGCCACAAGCGGGCTGGGCTGGGCTGGGGTGTGCAGGGTACAGACAGGTAAAGGTACAGGGAGGGTCACTCACTGGGTCGTAGGGGAAGACTTAGTCGGAGAGATGTCTCGAGACTAGGTCAGGTCGAGTTATTCAGTTATTCAGTGGACTGCAGCGAGCAATGCAACTGACTAACAAGCTGCTGCCGGGGGCGGTCTGGCCGGGAGGGGGATAAATGCTGGTTCGTTGGTGATAGAGCAAGATGCCACTCAAAACCCTGAATACCTAGGTACTTACGGGTGGCGAAAGAGAGCGAGCAAGATAAGACCGTGGCTTGGGAAGAAAGGAACCTCAACAGTAACAGAATGATGATATCCCTGTACTGCGTATCGTTGCGTATCTTTGCGTTGCGTTGCGTTGCGTTGCAGAATGCGGCGTAGCAGGTAGCAAATATCACAATGTCTCGCCGGTTGCTGTGCTGCGTCCGTCTCGGTATTGGCTATGTCTCAGTTTTTTCTTGTTCGTTTTACCGAACAACGAGATTGTAACTGGTTATTAGACTAGGTAGGCGTTTGTTTTCAGAAACGTGCCGTGGGTCCTTTGTTTCGATTGATTCTGGTATTAATTAAAATGCCAGAAACAATTAAAACCCAAAAAGAAATCAATCAAGCAACCAAGATCAGGTCCAGGTCCAGATGCGTGAAAGGTACCTGGTGATATGTCGCTGAGAGCTGATTGCTTCTGCCAGGTACGGGATAAGGCGTTCGAGGCCCTGCGTTTGGCACGGCGATGAGCGAATAGCGGAAAAAAGAAGATCGACGCCTTTCCAAAGCCGTTCAGGAACTGCTCGGACGGGGAATAAGATGAAGCGATTTAGACTTTGTGTCACTGTGGCTTGAAGCTCGATCTGGGCGAGATGGGAGTCTAAGTTGACAGCTGTGGGGAGGGGGGGACTGAGTGCTCTGGAGTGAACCGAAGGAATGGTGGTTAAAGTGAATGATGAACGAACACTCGAGATGACTGAGTTATTTGAAATAGGTGACGTGAGTGGATGATGTCCAAGGTTGGCCGAAAGATCAAGATCGGTCGGTCTATTGGTGTAGTAGATGTTGATGGTGATGAGATCTGATGAGATACTCAGGAAAAGAAAGGAAAGAAGAGTTCAAGAGTTATATAACCAAATGATGATATCAAGACCGGCTTGACAAGGGAAGGAATATTGGTTATTCGGTTCTTGATTAATCCAGAGGGTCAGGTTGGACTGGAATTTTAAGATTGCATACAAAGGGAGAGAGCTTGCACCTCCGCAGAGTATTGAATTGAAGGGAAGGGTTGAGATGGCGGTTGGCGAGCCTGCACCAAAAAAACGAGAACCGATCGATAACTAGTTGCTTGGGTAGGTAAGGTAGGTAGTGGGCGGGGGAATTAATGATGCGATGCGAGAATCGTCAAGACTCCAGACAAGGTACCTCAGGTACGTAATTATTGTTGTCCAAGGGATGGGATGTGCTGTATCCGTACCTGCCAGAGGTATGCGGGAATGGATGGTCGAAACGGGCGTGGCAAGACGAGGCAAACGAGAAACAAACACTTTTTCAATGTATGATCGGCCCCAAGAATTCCAGACGCAACGGGAAGAGAGAGAGAGTGTGTGTAAGAGTGAGAAGATGGAGGTGGTGGAGTCGGAGTCGGAGTCGGATTAGGATGGGATGGGATGAAGAGTGATGGTAATAATATTAATAAAATCGAGACATGAAACGGAAGTAATGGGCATCTTAATAGTAATACCTGGTCTTGCTCTATCTACGCGAGAGTCTCGAGATTGTGAAATTCATTGGCTCACTTTACTTGATTACGATGGATTACTACTACTACTACTACTACTACCACCACCACTCTCTGTCTGTAGATGCGCTGGGCTGGCTACCTACGAATAGAAGCACAGCTAAGCCCTTTCAGAGGCAGAAGAATCCTCCTCCTCCAACCAAGCGGCATGGACACGGACGTCCTCATCTCGAGGCCCATGAACTCAGAACCGCCCAGCTGGACCGTGTATGAGTTTTTAGAAACGTCGAAATTCCTCCGGCCAGTAGAATCAATCTCCAGGCTGCATCTCTCTAAACGCTGGGGGAGCCAGGGGGCCGGGCTGCCTTGTCCGTGCGTGATTGGCTGCAGAAGAAACATCAAACAACGCGAAACTGGCTGCGGGCATTTCTTCGGGCGGCTCTGCATCCCACGATTGGTCGACGTGCAACTTGACTTGAAACCGGGCTATCTGAATGCAAAACTGGGGCTGGCTAATAAAAGCTTAGTAGGCTGGGTTGGTGTTTGCTGAGGGGGAGGCAAAAGACAAGAGAGACCTTGAAAGACACACAAAAGATCAAGATCAACGCAACTAAAGTTATTAGTCAAGGACCCTGCATTTCTTCAACTCTTGAACGCGTACGTTCGTATGTACCACGAGTTGGATGATCTACGGGGCTCCGAGTAAGAAACCCCTCACTCACGTTACAAACATGGTTATAGATATGGTTATCCTGAACATCCATATATAAGCGCTCATATATGTACCCTCAGGCATTAAAACAAATGCACCGCCGTACGTGCATGCATCTACAGCGAGCGGGCCGCTTGAACAGCTCAACGATTCTGACGTACAGTCGTGGCGGTTGAGGTTACAGCGTTTCGGCTCTCTCGTCCCGCCTCGTGCAGCACTCGTACGGACACGACCACAGAGACAGGTCAATCTCGCTCCGAAAGACGATGTATTGTAACTTATCTTGCATGTTGATCGCACACGTGTTTCAGTCAGAAGGGCTATGTCAGGTCAGTCCGCCTGTAATGTACTGTACTGCACCTCCGTGATAAGAGTCTTGCACGTCTTGATACTACGCTGCACGGTACCTGTGGCTGTCTGCAAGTACAAACAACCCATCCAAGCCCTGCATTAGGTGAAATGTCAAAAAAAAAAAAAAAAACCCTATAAAATCACTGGCTGACATGATTCATTCTCTGCGCCACTATCTACGCTACGCAAATCATACAAACAGAAAATCATACCTACCCAAGGTGGTCAAGTCAAGTTGGACGGCAGAAGCAAATAATGTGAGACGCCAAGAGGAGCTGACTTGCGACACTTTTGGATCCTCTTTTAGCCTTTCTCGTTCGTCTGTGTTTCCTCTGGCTTCGCTTCAGGGTAATTGCCTGGTAACGCAGACACAAATACAAACGAACAGCCAGCTCAGCACACTTCAAACACCCGTCGGCTAACCAACCTTCAACTAAGGTACCCGGTATAAGTTGTTGTTTGTAAGTACTGTACTGTACGTATCTTGATCTTACCCCAGTCCCCAGCTGAGGTGGCCCGGAACAAAAAGAGAGGCCAGTGCGTTCAATTCCACGTTGTTGAACTGGTCTGTATGCGGTGTAAGTTAAGTTATCGCACCTACAAACGATAACGCTTCACGATGGAGGTTTATTACTACCTACTTAGCTTATCAGACCACTTTTCTCTTCCCTTTTCTCCTCACTATTTCAAATAAGCGCAGCCATATCCCAATCGTGAGACTCAAATTGACTTGGTGGCGCTTCACTCAGACCCAAACCCTTGGGTTCAGATCCAGAGCCAGACAAGCGAGACTGTAGCGGAAAGGAAAGGAAAGGAAAGGGGGCGTCGTTCACCACCGAGTCACATTCCTCTTCATCTCGTCACCGACCGTTTCTTTTTTCTCTGTTTCCGGTTGTGCCTCGTTATTTTCTATGTCGCGATGGCTTCGTCTAGACGCCGACGGCGTTCGGAGGACAGCCACAGACCCCAGCGCATACATGAGATAATCGTATGGCTGGCTAAAACTAATCATTGCCAGCATAACAATACAATACACTGCCTCGAGAACGAGGTCTTGGCGATCCATAATATCAAACCACGGGTTCAAATCTGTCCGTTCTATGGATAGCACTACCTATCCACAGCGGCCATCCCGCAATAGACTCATCGAGTCCTATCGGTTAATATGCATAGGTAGTCCACTGGGCCAAGAAGGACCTCCCATTTCGTGCATATGCATTCCGGGCTTCATGGGACATGCTCTCCCTACATACAGATACGTGCGTGCGTGTGGTGATAATCGTCAATCACCGACCTCCTTCACCTGACGCTATCAGCCAGCCTCGAAGCGATAGCCCATCAAATCAACCGTTTCATCCCTTGTCTTTGTTCGTTGTCTGTTTGTAGACTGACCGTCCTTGAAGATCAAACTGCCATCTGTCTCAGTCCATACAAATGGTCCCCAGACTCTAGGCCTGAAGGAGAAGCACTAGAGCACCCCCTGCACAACATCTCTCCTGCGAGTGCTGCTAGATGCAACCACCAGGCTTCACACTGACTGATCCCGTCAGTCGGCAGACGCCACTAGCTTGGCTCGGGAGCAGCCCGTTTGAGGAATGCACAGATAAGAAAAGGGTGGGCATCACCGCCAATGGCTCACGCGAGGGAGACTTTTCATCCTTACAGAGCAACACCTGATCTGATGATTACGGCCCTTCCTAGGTAGGTAGGTACCTATTGCTATCTATTCCTTGCAAGCCTTGCCCTGGCAAAGGAAGAAAGGCTGATCAATAAACCCATTCAGGGTGATGAGAGCCACATATCAATTGAAGCCACTCGAAAAAGAAGGCATCGATGGTCAACTCTGCATACCAACCAAGAGGCCCCTGCACTAAAAAGCAAACGCCCCCCAAGCTTGACCTTCAAGATCGCCATCGAAGCTCGACCAGGATCATCGTCCCCACTCCC
The DNA here is from genome assembly GCA_001654545.1 of Fusarium agapanthi. Taxonomy (NCBI): domain Eukaryota; kingdom Fungi; phylum Ascomycota; class Sordariomycetes; order Hypocreales; family Nectriaceae; genus Fusarium; species Fusarium agapanthi. Next base: position 4,842 of record LTDI01000543.1, read on the forward strand.
ATTTTTAGCCTTTCCTCACCAATACTCACTCACAGCTCACAGCAGCCCTACATACATAAATACATACATACATACAATTGTCGGCCCGCCGTAGATTCTTCAGCCAAGTCGAGATTGAGTTAGCTTGGTCAATTCATCTCTCCTGCCATGCCATGAGGGCAACCAGGATCGGGATGTGCAGTGATCATCTGAGTGTATCGCGAGATCTGGTGGTCTGATTGAGTTTATTTCCCCCCAAGTGACAAGATCTCTAGCATGACCGTTTGCATTCTCTTGTTCCTGAAAGTCATGCCACTAATTAATCTAATCATTTCATCGGACGTATTTTACATGAGTAAAAAACTCTTTCTCACCGCTGTCGATCTTGGTTGGAGCCATGAAATCTGCTGCAACCACTGACAGTTCACAGGGAGTCATCCATCCATCCATCCTCTCACGATAGTCACCCACAGCTGTCCACAGTCCACTCACTATCAAGCCCCCCTAACCCCTGGCCCCTGGCCCCTGAGCCATTCATGGGCAAACACACTGAAGCCACAGTCGCACGCCCCCCAAGATCTTCTCATATCTGGTTCAGCTGATTGGCCAGCCCCGCATATGTATCCCTGACGCCTGCATGTCAAAAACGCGTGGCTCTGACTCGCTGCGAAAGAGTACGCAGAGTGACTGTGGCTCATGCTCCGGATGTAGACTGTGGCGACGCCGACACGTAGGTAAGTATGTATGAGACCGGCCGGCTGGCCGACCGCTTTCGGGGCCTGCAGTTCCCCGTCTTCCTCCCTGCAGTGAAGGTCAAACCGTATTATCGTTTGGCTGGTTTCGGTTTATGCAGCTATTCGCGGTACAGTGTGGTTGATTCTATTAGTTGGCTGCAGTGTTTAGTTTGTGACTTGTCCTCCGTATACTCGTGCATTGTATCCGTGTTTGGAAACCTGATATTCAAGACGGTCATCATTTGATCTCAAGGACCCAACAAACCCATAAACTCTCAAGGATCAATCAGCCACTATCTCGGCCCTTTCATGCCCTATTCCCAAGGTCTCTCCTAGTAAAAGTGGCTGCTGAGGGGTCAATGCCATCTCATGACCTGGTCTGGGCCACTTTGTCCGCGTGGTTGGGCTAGTTAGTCAGTCTAGCCTCCCTCATGCTCATGCCCAACATCAACACCAACACCAACGCCATTGCCATTGCTTGTGACGATGCGGGGAAGTTATTTAGATAGACTAGAGCTGAACTAAACTAATAAAAGTTACTGCCTTGAATCCATCCGTGATCGGGGCATCAAGATGACTCCTCATATTGCGGTGAAGACAAGGTCCAACTCGTATTCATCAATGGTGGATCTACACTTAACCACACCGAGCCAAACCGACCCAAATATCTCAAGCATAATCATAGTTGTCTGTTAATGTTTCATCCTCTTTGAGATTCTTCTTCCGTGGTCGCGTCCGAAGCTTTCCTCGCCGGCTCGCCTTCTTCGGCCCCGGTTGATCGGTCGGTCCGGGCGAATCTCGAACGGAGCGGAGTTCCGGGCTGCCTCTGGTCCCCAGTTTTCGAGCCTCGGCTCAACCCGCGGGATTGGCGCTCCCCGCTGTTAAACGTTTGACCCCTGGTCCAGCTGCTGCACTGCACTGCACTGCCGCTGACGATCGCCTGAATATAGGGTGAGAGCTACCATAAGCCAGATCTAACTTCGTATCTCAGCAGTGTAGGGATTCAAGCTTGATGCATCATGACAAAGATTAAAGAGTCATGATGTTTTTATTGTTAAGTTTACTAAGTACTGACCTGCCTACCTTAGCCTTGCCCCTTGAATTCATGGCCATCAATGTATTGGCTCTAGAGTCTCTGTTTTCTTGGCTGCCTCCCGTACCTTGCCAATCTGATGCCAACAACAAAACAACTCTGGCGTAAACAACATTAGTAGGTAGCTTACGCATACAACATAGCCCCAATAACCATCAGGAGTCGTTTCATATATTTCGATACATCCTTCGCTGCAGCTGAAACACGACTTCAACATTGGATCCATCCTTCATCGCTGCTCAGGCGCTTACTTGCACTGCAAGCGCCCGTTTCACTACATACATACATACATACCCTTGCTCGCTATTCCTGTCAGGCGGCTAATCACCCAAACATGCCATGGAGCTACATGATCCTGCACAAGTAAACAAGTTACCAGAGTAGAATTACATGTCATAGTCGGCGGCTCTTTAATTTGACATGCCGGACGAACTACGGGCGTCTGTCTGTTTCTATATTGAATAGACGCCCGTAGAATCTCATCCGGATTGTGGCCCTTTCATTTCTTCCGTGGCAGTGCAAGAATGCCAAGATGATCCAGACCAATAAATTAATCAGAGACATACAATGCCATTGTTATTGTGGTCTATTGTAATGGCCGGCTGCTAATATCGGGCCCCGTTCGTCCCGGGTCGTCGGTAAATATCCTCAAACTGTTCCGAGGATTGGAATGGGCTGTGTCACGATGGGCTACGAAATTGGCCTTTGTAAATCCTTCCAACAGTTTTCCTCATTTCTTGCCTCACGGCCAAATGACTGTTGTTCGCTTTCTAGTCTCTGTCTAACACGTACATGATCCGACAAGGTCTCACAGCACGGTCCCGATACTGGTCATGATAGCATATACGGTTAGTCATGGTTGTTGTTTATCAATTATTCTGTCTTGGTGTGCATCTCCGGATATCAAACCGCATGCTGAGTGAGCCATATGTCTACAAAGCACATCCCAAACCTGAACCATCGCGAATAACAAGTCTGCCACCCTTGCTGAACGAGAACCTATTTTATCATATTTTCCGTTCGCCTTCCCTTCCAAACGCCTGAAAGTCAGGCCGCTGCTTACCCGTTGCTTTTCACCTGTTCTGCCATGCCAGCTTCATCCCGTTCGCCGTCCCTCGTGATTTGGCCAAACCTCCAACAGCCTTCAACCCAACGGCCAAGTTAGTCACGCTTCTTATAGGTCATCATAAACATTACTGGTGGGCCTCGTGAGTGGCCAATCAATAAACGAGATCAAGGTAGGCCAGGCGAGTCAATGGCTGCTTGTTTGTCGCCCAAGTGGACAGTCACTGCGCAATGTTGCTTGGGCATTGCTGCTGTTGCCATATCAATGTCATCTTCTCCTCGGCCTAGGAGAAGCGCCAACAGTACCTCGGAAAAAGAGAATATCTTGGTCCTGCTCGTCATTCGGCGGTGGGATTTTAGTGCCTCTGCATCTGCATCATCTGGTATGGAGCTCCATATCCCATCTAGTGATAGTAGCCATCTGGCTGAGCGGATGCTTGCTCTTGTGCCAGGAGAGGCTCGAAGTAGGGGTGGTTGTAGGCAGCCTTGGCTGAAATACGCCCAGCAGGGTCGTACACCAACAGCATCTCGAGCAATTCAAGTCCATGGGCGTCGAGGTCCTTGCAAAGGTCCTTGCTGTAGTCGCGCTGCCACTTGGGGAAGGACGCCTTGAAGTCAGGGTAGGAAGTGACACCAGGCCAGTTCTCCTCAGTGGGCGTGCCGAGGATGCTATTTGATTGTCAGTGGGAGGAAACTCGAAGCTCTATACAATACTGATACTTACCGGAAGATCTTGAAGATCTCATCAATTTCAGAGTCACCGGGGAAGAGGGGCTTTCTTGTACACATTTCGGCAAAGATACAGCCAACGGACCACATGTCAACACCAGTCGAGTATTGACGCCCTCCTAGGAGAATTTCAGGGGCTCGGTACCAAAGAGTAACGACTTCGTGGGTGTAGGTGCGCAGAGGCACGCCAAAGGCACGGGCAAGGCCGAAATCAGCGAGCTTGAGGTTACCCTCCTTGTCGATCAGGAGGTTCTGGGGCTTGAGATCGCGGTGGAGAACACGGTGGGAGTGGCAGTACTTGATACCGTCGCAAAGCTGGAACATGAACTTTCGAACAACCATATCACCCAGACCAAGATGCTGCAAGTGGGGAGATGAACCCTCGGGCAGGGCCTTGCCACGACCACCATCGCTCACGGGGAGAGACTCCATATACTTCTTGAGATCGAGGTCAAGAAACTCGAAGACAAGGTACAGCTTGTGACCATCGGCATGGACGATGTTGAACAGACGAACAATGTTGGGATCTCGCATCTCCTTCAAGAGAGAGATTTCGCGGATGGCGGTACTGGGGACGCCTTCATCTTCAGCTTCGAGGCGGATCTTCTTTAGGGCGACAATTCGACCGCCATTGGCAAGGTCTCGAGCTTTGTAGACGACACCGTAGGTACCTGTAAAGTGTCAGCGTTGGGTTTTCGGGAGGGCAAAGCCGGTGGCGTGAAGATTACAGGGCAGGCATCACAAGGCTTGTCTGTTTGTACACGTACCTTCGCCAATCTTTTCCAACTTTTGGTAGTTCTCCATGGTCGGTGATATGTCCCTGTACCTGTTTTGCGAAGAAGGAAAGGCAGATCGAAAGTCGGATTGAAGAAAGGATGAAACGCGCGAGTCGCCTCTAGAGGAATTAAGCGAGAGACACTGCGTCGGCGGCGTTGACGGTGCTAGCTGAAGGTTCAAGCTCGAGATGCGGTGGGACAGATCAGAGAGTAAGGCAGGGTACGACAAGGATCGGTGTGTGTGTCTCGTTATCGTTGTGAGATTGAGAGATGCGTGGAACAAGTCCGGACTCGAGTTGCTCCGACAGCAGAGAAAATGTCTTATCTTCCCGTCCTTTGTCTCCTTGCTCGTCGGTGATCTTTTGAAAAAGAGGCTCTACCGATCGATGGTGGGGGAGGAGAGAAGAGAGCGAGGCGGGGGGACGTAGTTAGACGAAGAAAAAGGGTCCAGCTACGAACTACTAAACTCAAGGGAACTGTGAACCAACCTAAGGTAAGGTACACCTGGAAATGAATGAACAGGTACAGCAAAAGATTCAACGCCAGCAATGCAAGGGGTTTTTGAATAGCGTATTAAAGAATATTCGTATTCTTGGTAGTGAGAATCGCCAAAAGAATGGTGATGCTGATGGCGGCGTGGTTGCTGAGATTTGGGTTTGTGGCGGGCGTTGTGGACAATGTGCCTGAGAGTCCCTGAGATGATGAGATCTCTCTCGCGATGGAGGATGAAATGAAATTACACTGTCTTGTGTTTACTTTGGACGAGAAGGGACTGGACTTGTTTAAGGTAGTTTGGCGCGTCAACAACCTAAAGTTGATGCATGGAACCTACTCAGGTATCATTCAGTGCAGTGGCAGCGCGATCCTTACAAGTCGAATCACTAAAAACCAGCAACGTTCAGAGGGTGCCCCCCTATAACGATCACAGCAGCTGGAGTCATCCAATGGCGCATCCCTTGGGACTAGCTCCATTGCTCAAGTTTGACTTCTGCTCAGCCATTGGTGAGTGATTCACGAGCCCAATTACATCCGATATCCTTCCTCTCATTCATCATGGTTGTCTCGGGGAGGCGGGCAATTTGAGGCTGATAACGATGAAATACGCGTCTTGGTCGCGTTCCAATCTCTTTGTCTCTTTGTCTCTTCTTTGTCTCTGCCTTTGTCTCAGGATCTGTCTCGGGAGTGGTCAAAGAGTGACGTTGTTCGGAATGGCCATGGGTAAGGAGATATTAATCACGGAGCATAACTCTCACCTGCTTTCATTGGATGAATACCAGCCGACCAGTGAGGAATTTCGCCAAGTCATAGATATATTAATTGCAGAAGTCCTGACTCAAGTTGACTCATAAAAGTCAAAGTCTCGGATGTTGTACATTCACATTCACCCAGCAAGAATAGCTTAATTTGGTTGCCAAAAAGAAGAAAGAAAAAAAAAGTATGTCTTCGATTAAACAGAACCAGAACATGCTCCTTTATTGAGTGAGAGAGGGAAGAAAACTTTATTTGGAATTCGTTCAAAATCATCTATACGAGACACTTGCGTGGGAAGAAGCAAAAAAGTCAATTCGACGCAGGCCTGATTCGAACAGACGCCTCCGAGGAGAATAGATTTCTAGTCTATCGCATTAGACCACTCTGCCACTGCGCCTCAACCGAATTGATAAGGGATAGGAAATGATTGGCGAATATACAGCTGACACAGACAGAGATAGACAATAGTAAAGAAATAAGACGCAGTACTCATGGACGACGGTCGAGATGTACGATACAATTCGTAACTCTGGAGTGAGTTTCATACACGTAGAAAGCATGCCTAAGTTTGTTCAATTAAAATTACCGTGTTTATATGTCCAGTTGCCGAGCCAATTGGATTGCATCATGTATTCATTGAGTTACTGTATCAAAACTTTATCATCAAGCATGGTGGCTTTACATGGCAATGCAGGCACGAAATCTAGGTATCTCTTTACTGATTGATTATGGCGATTTGATCATTGTTAGTCCACAATAGTCCAATATCAGAGGGAGAGAGAAGTTGTCAGGACATCCATGATGAGGTGTGAATCACTTGTCAACAGCTCATGAAATTAAATTCTTCTCTCCTCCCGTTAGAAGTCTTGCAACGGTACAGAAACTGTGTTGCGGAAGCTCGGGATATTAAGAGCAATATCGATTTCGCAATGCTATTGAAGTCGAAAGGCATGGCTCGGTGGTCTCCAGGATAAGGAAAGCATCCCATTCAAGACGTTAAATCTCAATGGTATCAGAAAAAGAAATATGCATCTACGTATATAATAAGACATGAGCCTGCGTTATGATGCCATATACCGCGGTAGCTCATGGTGCATACTTGTGATAACAACTAACTACTGCTGTTGTGAACTCACGGTGGACAACATCTACAAATGTTCATCGATTACACCAGCCAGGAGGTAATACAATAAAGGACTGGGATGCGATGGTGTAGAAGGATTCATAAAATAGCATGTTGAACACGAGATTCCCCAACCTCGCAAACATAAGTGCCCAGCATATCTAGACCTGAAGTTTGCTACACCTCTGGAGCAACCCGAACGAAGTATGGAGCATAGCAACACTCACTTGCTGCCATCGATACCCATAAAAGCAGAAACTTGAACGATGTGGCCCCAGAATATCGATCTTGCGAATCAGCCTTGCGAATCACTCTCAGGGTACCGTGTCTTGCCAACCTATCATCCTCTAGCAACCGTAGATGTACATCACGAAGTCTCCTTTCTCCTCAGGTCTAATATTCTTCCCAAATTTAGCGTCCCCTTCGCTCCCCAACCTGCCGGCCCAGCGTCCACATCAGGTCGAAGATTCATATACCAGGTCCAAGCTCGTTTGTCCAACTCATCACGGCTCAGAATGCCAGCCCAACTGGCAAATAACAAGCGTAGCGCACCCAGCACACGGCCCAGATTCTCTTGCTTCTCCTCGTTCGCTGCTGTAACAGTCTTCTTTCCGCTGTCATCTGCTGGCGCGAAAGCTCGGAGGATGTAGTTTCGTGCACCTTCCGGTCGATGTATAGGCATGCCAACCGTCGATGTTGAAGGACTCTTGTCTTCAAGATTCAGAGCCCAAACTGGCTCACCGTTCAAACTAGATGTACGCTTTTGAGACGACAAGGCATCGTTGAGGCATTCTTTCATGAGACGCCAGCGATCCGGGCCAAGCATGATGCCGCCATACCATCTCGTAAGCACAACCAACGTATTGCTGATGTCGAGATCACGTAGTTGTTGGAGCAAGAAGCTTCCACAACCAGATTCACCATCGTCAAACGATGCTTCTTGCTTCAGGGGCGAATTACCAAAGCTAGTCCTGATCGCCCAAGCATTGTGAGTTGCGGTCTCCAACTCCGGCTTCTCAGCCATTAACGATTTGAAAACTGCCGGACGCGTCGCAGGTGATGTTATAGGTATAGCATGAGCTATAAATACCGACCCCCTTGATGTTAACTTCTGACTTGCAGTCCAGCCTCTTGGATTTGGTTGACTCCCCTGAAGGGTAATTGAGGAAGCGCTGGATGATGCTGGCTGAGACGATCCTGACCAAGCGTAGCCGCTTCTCTTCAAAACTGGAATCGGTCGGTTCATGATAGTGATCTTCGGCTGACCTTCAGGGGCTTTCTCTTCGCCTCCTGGGGGTGCCTTTTCGATGCCTATGCTGATGGCTTTTGTTCGTGAGTTGGCACTTACCACTGCTTGTGCCAGACTCAATCGGCTACTCAGGGGCTGTTCCGGCATAGTGTACCTCAACAGCTCAACAGCAAAGGCCAAAAACAAGGGCGCTCTGTTTGTCAAAATTGTGGTGTTTCGAATGATGTCTTCATCCTCCTCCAGTGGCAATTCGAGAGAAGCCTCGAGATCATCCCCGGACATGGAGCCATAATCTAGATCTCGTCTATGCGTCTCCAGTCTTGGTTTCTTTACTTCAGCGGGAGCCGCACCATCGTCTGCTCCACGCTTCGTTCCTGATTTCTTCTCATGGTTCTTGCATGCTGTGTGAAGGCTCTTTGCAGCCTTTGCATCGCCACTGAGTGCTTCCTCAACTGTGGCCAAGGGCGCGTCTGCGATTTGTGCTATACTATTTCATAGGCGTTAGTATCAGGATATTAGTTGGTTACACAAGTCATATATACCTTCGCAGATTCTTTGATTGTAGAGCCTTCACCTGCCCCATTGCTGCCATCATGGACATTTTACGCGCCGTGAGGAGGCGTATAAGTTCCTGGAGGTCATTTTGCGTCACCATATGTTTTTTTTATTTTTTGTTTTAGTTTTAGTTTTTTTATTACAGGCAGGGGGTATGAGAGGCCAATGAGAAACGAATGGCAGGTCTGTGATTTGTGATATTATGGTCCTTGTCTTGAATATTCAAGTATCGAGAGAATGTTGTTGTAAGTCGCAAGTCCTATTTCACGAAATCGTTAACACTCCGCAATACGATGAATGAGTGCCTGGCCTGGCGAGATCGGACCCACTAACTTAGCCCGACCTTGGATCCGCTCCGCTCCACGAAACCCTTGTCTTAGCTTTAGGTCTTTTCTTTTCATCTGCTTCCACATGTAAAATCAGACAATTCAGATTTTCTCAGGACACCAGAAACCGCTTCAATTCCATGGAAAATTCGTCATTATGATCTCTCCGACTCGAGGCCTCGTCATGAGAGCCTGTCGTACCCAGTGTCGTTTCGCGAGCTCTACTCCTCGACCTCCCCGCCCTAATATCAAAACACCAACGTCTCGCCCTCCATCCAAGATCTCAAAAGCTTACATACCGTAACGACTCCTCAATACATGCGATGCCATATCGATCATACTGATACAGCACGCCCAGAAAGCCTCAGCCTCCACCCTCTCCCCCTCCCTCAAATTCGTCGACCCCTGCAACCTCTGCACAAGCCGAAACCCTCCGCGATCTCTGGGCATCGACATGGCTCCCTCTGACCGGCGCAGCTCTTCTCGCCGGCGCCCTTGGCTTCTACATCTTCGGCACAGCTGCCGCATCATTCAAAGCGACGCCCTGTAGCTGCACCGGCGAACATTCCACACCGACCGGCCGACCGCCGGCTCTCGATGGCGATAATGCAGAGCAGTTCGACAAGGAGCTGGCTCTTCCTGAGTGGTGGATGGGTATCACGAAGCTACGGAAGCGCATAGCGGAGCGTGCAAACGGACACGTGTTGGAGTTGGCAATGGGTACAGGGCGAAACTTGGAGTACTTCAACTGGGAGCCATTGACCCTGCGTGCACAGGGCAAGGCTGGTGCCAAACCACCAAAGGGCGTGGTATCGTTTACCGGTCTCGATATTTCGGTTGATATGATGGATGTTGCTCGAAAGCGACTCGTCAAGACTGTTCCGCCCATGGAGAACTCTGCTCCCATCGTCCGCGCATCTACCATGGCCGATCACACCGGAGGCCAACTCTCGTATCTCGATTCCCAGCTCCGATTGATTCATTCCGACGCTCACCACCCAATTCCCGGTCCCGCGACTCCCGCGACGACGAAATACGATACAGTTATACAGACCTTCGGTTTATGTTCAGTTTCAGACCCCGTCGCTGTAGTCAATAATTTGGCCAAGGTTGTAAAGCCACGATCAGGCCGTATCATTCTGCTCGAACACGGCAAGGGTTGGTACGGTATTGTCAATGGACTCCTCGATAGGAATGCCGGCAAGCATTTCGAAAAATATGGATGTTGGTGGAATCGCGACATCGAGGCCTTAGTCGAAGAGGCCGTCGCTAAAACACCAGGCCTTGAAATCGTCAAGGTCGAGCGACCGAACATAATGCAAATGGGCACTTTGGTTTGGGTTGAGCTGAAGGTCAACGACGATACCTCATGACGACTCAATGCACCGCATAATGTAAATAATTGATATCAAAGGAATGAGATGGGTTGTAGAATATAGGGTGATGTATGTACAATATTCAGAAAGTCGAAGCACTATGAGCGACATTGCATTTTTAGAGCCCCAGCTTCCGGATCCTTTTTAACGCCAAATGATCAAAACCACGGGATGCTATGATTCCCTTTCCAGGTATCCCAATCCCGGTCCAATTCCAATCAAACCAAAAACACCAAACTCGTCTAAATATACAGGTGCTTCCACAGGCGCCCCTCCATGCAATTAGTATTGTAAGTATGTCGTATATCCGTCGTCGCAGACATAACGGAGTCAAATCATCTCAGTCGTCTCTCCCTAACCCCTTGCGCCTGCCTAGATAAGTCGCAATTGCTTAGCACGTATCGAGTAAGCAATCAAGCTCATCAATTTCGATGCTCTCAGCGCCGCGGTCCCATTCCATGAGCTTGCTAAACCTTAGCCAGCTCTCACCATCGTCCTCTTTTCGCAGACTAGATGCCGTGTTTGACATGGAGCTAGGCTTAACCGCGGGGCTGGTAAGGAGGGCATTTGAGGTGAAGATGCGATGGTCGCCGAACCAGAAGTCGTCGCGGTACCCATACTCTGAAGTGTGGGTGGTGCGGTCGGCGGACTCAGCAACAGGGATGTCCTCGGCGAACTTGCGTTTCTGCAAGAAGTCGGCCGTTTGTGTAAACTCCCGCTCATCTTTTTCCAGAGGCGGTGAGTTGTGACGGCTGTTGCGACGGTTTGGCACGTAACGGTGATGAGAGGGAAGAGAGCCGATGGGAGTAAGAGGCATGATAACATCGTCGTCACCTTCCTCGAATCCATGGTCAGAAAGGTCAACCTCAGGCGATGGGCTGAGCTCCCGCCGGCGAGCATCGTCATCAGAGCCGGAATCATCTGTCAGAGACACCGATGGAGTTTCGAGGGCGGCATGAGCAGACACTGTGGAGTTGGGTTCGGGAATGGGCTGACGAGGACAGGTGGTGAGGAAATAATAGGTCCTTCGAGGGTGGACGCTCTCAAGTTCCTTGGCGAGAGGGCATGGTTTTGTGTCACTCCAGTATTGTCGCTTAGCATATGAGGCCAGCCTTGAAGAGATGATTGCGCAAGGGTTGGCAGAACTGGGTTGGAATGTTAGCGCACGGAGCTGAGGGGTTGGAGGGGATAGCCGGTGGCTCAAACTTACTGTTGAACAGAGGTAAGACGTTGTGCCAGAACGGTGGCAAGCTCCTTGACGAGGTGAGGACGGTTTCCAGTTGACTGCAATTGGACAATAACTGCCTCGACAATGTCGTCGTTGATCGCCTCGAAGTCAATGGCGGACTGATTTGTATCTAGGTCAAGGCTTGAGCCTGGTGTCGGTGAAGGAGGAGGTGTCTGCTCAATGGCAATGTCGTCGGAATGCGATCGCTTCTGTCGCTTATTAGGATGCGCTTCGGGGGTCTCGGAGCCAGACGAGGACGGTGACAAGGCGGATGAAGCAGCACTTGATGAAGACGATCTTGAAGCGTTCTTGGAAGCAGCAGCAGCAGCTCGAGCAGCATGTGTCATTGGGACATGGATCCCAAGACTGGGTAAAGAAAGCGACTTTCGGCGCGTATTGTAAGGCATGGCGATTGTGTTGAAGCGAGGCAAGGGACAATATTGGACAAGAGTCGAGCTGTCTACCTACAAGATGATGGACTGTCGACTTTGGAGAAAGGTCAAGGTCACCAGAACTTCGCTGAGCAATTGTACGTAGCAACCTCAAGTGTTGAAACAGATCCAAGAGATCTATAAGGGTCTACTGTATTGATTGATCTAGCGAGGGCACGGCAACAGAGAGACTGGTGATGCAGTGTATGTGCACAGGCAGCAGCAAGCAAGGCAAGGTATGGGAAGATGGATGGATGGATGGATGGAGGAGGAGGGAGAGATAGATAGTCGAAGGGGGTGGGAGTGGGAGTGTTTGGTTTGTTATTGAGACGAGTGGGTTTAGATTTAGACTGGAGAGTTGAAGCCGAAGGTGGAGGCGGTCTACGGATGTTGACGACACAGACAGAGCAGGAAGGAGCAAAGACGACGGGACGCAGGCAAGAGCAAGGGAGCAGCTACGATGGCAACCACAAGGAAGGGGATTAGATGGGGGGCAAAAGTGGGCGAGGAGGGACTGCAGGTGCAGGTGGTGCTGGGGAAGGCACCTCAGAAACGGGGAGCTAGCTCAGAAGGGACTTTTCAATGATTCAATTCTTGTAAGCTGATAGGTCCGGAGACAAGATGCTTGTCTCCATCGACTGACTTCACTTACAAAAGAAGGAGCGATTATCCTTAGGATGACGGGAAAGAGTGGCGCTTGGTGTTGGCTGGGTCTGTCACACTTTTTTTTTCTTTTTTTTTTTTGCAGACGCAGCGGAAAGAGCACGAGAGCTTGAACTTTTTTTCTTTTTTTTTTCTGTTTCAGCCAAATTCGATTGGTCAAGACTGGCGTGCATGGCTGCCGAGAAGTGGATCGCGCTAAAGATCGGTGGGTCAGGACCTGTGGGTTCTGGGAGCATCCTTGTACATAAGTCATGTCTCCAGCCGCAAGACCCAAACGTGAAAAACGACCGACCCCAACTGGCAATCCTTTTTTTTTTCTCGTTGCTTTTGTTTAGGTGGTACTGGTATTCTGGATGTGAGGGAGGGGTTCTGTAAGCATAAAGTGTTGGTTGGTATGCAGCTGGGGAGAAAGATGACTCTTTAGCTGGCAACAAGCAGCCATTTCAGCCTTTTTGTACCAATAACCAACCATTGCACATACTGTACATGTTATCGATGATGTACTACATCGAGAGGCAACGGAACTTACGCAACCAAGCAGGCAAAGAGCATTGGCTCGGAGACCTTAATCATCGAACTTACTCTGTACAGTTTAGCCATCTTGACTCGTCAACGCTTCTGTTTCTTTTCTGTTTTTGGTCTAGCTGCTTTGCGGCGACTGTATGTAATTGGGCCACTGTGACAGCCTCTCACTAATAGCCTCGCCTCGTTGATGATGGAATGATGGACTCTTGTTTTTCCGCCTCATCCGCGGTTTTTTGGACCCGGACCACTTCGGGTAGTGCGTTCTCGGAGGACCCTGAAATCTTTTTTTGGGGAACGCCCGAGAATGACCATGGATTTGAGCTCAGGTATCGACAGGCATTGCATTGGATGGCTAATACCTTGAACTGCGTGTCAAGACATACCCTGGGCCGTGACCTTTTTTCCCCCTACAGATCACACCGCATCTGCAACTGCATCAAGACTGCATACATGTCTGCTCCGTGCAACCATATTCTTACACCGCATTCTCTCTCGACACGCTTATACTGTACGAGACAATCAATCAATGCATAACAAGCGTTAAATAATCGGAAAAGAGGCCCCGTGTAATTTCTAATCTCATCCTCAGTACTCCATACATATAGAATACAGAGAACAAAGTTACGTACCCATATTGAAGTCGATGGAGATGACGAGTGGGCCGAATCATCAAAGAGTCTCCCCAAGACCGCGGCGAGGCCCTCTTTGGAATCTCGAACCCCTGGTCTGGCTCCTTCAAACGAGTCCATTCACCCGTCGCCCATGGCAATTCAACAAGTGACCTATTTCCTAAAATTGACGGTAATAACTGTGCCTGAGGCCGAGTCTACGGCTAGCAAGCAAACGCTGTGTAAGTTACGTGGCACTGCACTCTTCAATGAGGTACAGTATTGGACTCGGCAGCCAATAGCGACATTTCTATTTCATCATCTCTCTTTTGCTCATGATACAAGCAGTGTGTTTCAATCCGCTGTCGTCGGCCGAGGCACTCTTTCTCTCATGACTTGCAGTTAGCCATAGAGCCTCGTCTTTTTGTAAGCGAGTGAGAACAGATAATGTTGCGCAGCAATACGATGTCCCGATTTTTGCTTTATTTGTCACAATGCGCCATGTTCACTACCTCATGTATACCATTGATCTTGATTACCGACATTCGATTGCGATATCCTGCCCTTGCAAATGGAACTTTGACCACCTCACCTCGCTTAATGTCTCTCAGCCTACTAAACCCCCTGAACTACCTGACCAGGCCAGATCCCACCACCAACCTCCATCCAATTCTCTTACACGACTTACAGAGCATCCATTTATTATCCACCACTAACAGTTCCAGCACCTCGGCGTACAGATGCTGCGTCATCCTTCGAGTGCATGAATCGCCTCCTGATGATCCAATCTTTCGAGCATCACCATGTGGATTTACCCTACACTGACCTGACTGAAGAGAAGAGAAGAGAACGGTTGGATGTCACTTCAGAGCTGCATGCCACGAGGTGGACCTTCCAATGATGCATCTACTAGCTCTGCCCCTTGCGGCGCCAGCTGCGACAAGCGTCTGCCGCTAACATGGATGCTCTCCACTTACGCCTAGACCTTACCTTGCCTTGCCTTGCCCAAGCCAAGCTTCTTCTTGTCTTGATCACAGCCGTGACCGGGTTAATTTCCTGTTCAGCATCGTTCGATGGACTTGCTTGACCTGTGCTGTTGCAATTGCCGGTCACGTTATGTTGTAAGTCAAGCAAACGTCGTCTCTCAAGGCCAGTATCTATCTCCCTCTATATTCCTTGGTGTATGTACCCTGCTCATGTCCTCTCCGCCATGAAGTCATGGTAAGACTTAGGTCGTATCCGTGGATCGCTCGAAAAACAGCCTACGAAAAGCCTCCCTCTCCCATTTCCTTGCAAGTCCCGTCGTTGGTCGAACTCTTCGTGTCCTGGCGCCTTGCAGACCTCGTACTCCTTGCCTCAGGCCGCCGCAGCCGTCTTGTCGGGCAGGTCGACGACAACGGTAAGGAATCCTTATTATATGATTGGTCAATTGAAGATCCCGTCTTTGCTCCGCTTCACGCTTTGTTAGACTTGTGCCTTACCTAAGTGCAATGGGTGTGCCGAAAACTGCCTATCCTATCCACCATGAAGTGGGCGTGACTTGTGAGAGAGATTGTCCTACCCTATACCTAGCCTCGTAAATTCAAGCTCACCTGGGAGGAGCCCGAGTCATTTTTTACTTTTCCATCCTGTCAATCGACCCCACCCCACCACAATCTTCCCCCTCCATCATCGTCATACTTTTACCAACCACCAAAGCAAGCTCCTGCTATCGAGATTCACAAGCTCAGGCAGGCCGTCTGTTGTTCCTGTGTCTACCTCATACCTAATCTATTAGATCTGCTCGGTCCTACTGAAGGTAATTCACAGCCGAAAGCCACCAAAGCTTAACCATGGAGCTTCCCTTTGTTACTCTCGACGTCTTCACAAACACTCGATATCGAGGAAATCCCCTTGCAGTTGTCACGATTCCTGCAGATAGAAATATAACAGAGCCTACGCAAGAGCAAAAGCAAAGAATTGCCCTTGAATTCAATCTATCAGAAACCGTTTTTATCCACGAACCCCGTCCTGATACCGATGTCGACAGTGATGTCACCCGCCGAGTGATCGACATCTTTACAGTCGACACAGAGATCCCCTTTGCTGGACACCCAACTATCGGCGCCGCTGTTACCCTCATCCCCCATGATGTCGATACCGTCGTTACCAAGGCAGGCCCAATTTCTCTCACACAGACCCGCCCTGGTTATATCCAAGCTGCTATCCCGCACAATGTTCGTCGTCACAGAAAGACTCTTGCCGATCTGTCTGCCCCGGTCGCTGCCCAAATATCCCAGGACCCTGCGATACGCGAATCCGAGCTCCAGGCCCCGCTATTCAGTATTGTCAAGGGCATGACCTTTGCGCTCATCAAACTCCCGGATCTTGAGCATCTGGCCAAAGTTGAGATGAGCGGTGTAAACTTGTCTGTGGACGAACTTCTTGACGATGGCTGGCAAAGCGGCCTCTTGCTAAAGTACTACTATGTTGTCAATGGCCAGCGTGAAGACGACGGCATAACAGTTTATTCCATCCGCTCGAGAATGATGGAAGCATCCATGGAAGATCCTGCGACAGGCAGTGCTGCGAGCGCTCTCTCCAGCTACCTTTCGCTTCAACAGTCGAGCCTAGGTAATTATAGCTTCAGATATGAGATTGACCAGGGTGTTGAGATGGGCAGGGAGAGTAATATTGTAGTTGACGTTGATGTGAAAGAGTCCAAGATCGCCACGGTCAAGCTCTCAGGAACAGCTACTCCAGTAATGCGTGGTCATATCACCATCTAATCGAGAGAGATGACATATTGCCTGTTCCCAACTGCTCTATAAACCCAGGACCCAATTGTTATCACATATTTAACCATAGGGGCAGTATTCCGAAACCAATCATGCGCCTGGTATGTTCTTCCGACAACATCGTAACGACTATCTTACAGTGATACAGTATTACTGCAATGTGACATCGGCCTGGAAACATCCTCGCCCCCCCAGACGAGTCTGCCCCAGGGCCGCAGCAACACTTGCGCCTCTATAATTCTGAATTCTTTTTGGACCCAACGCCTCGTGCCTCTCTCATAATGATGCACCGTCAAAAACCAAGAGTTCCACCGATAATAAAATACGTTTCTCCTATAGATTCCTCCTTGTGACGTTTTACCCCGTCCTATTCATTCCATCGCGGTGTGACTATGTGACCCGTGACCTATGCTCGTTGAAGCACGTCTGCAAACTTTTTGGCAACCTAGAGATAACGTTAGCATCCGGCCTATGTCACAGCAAGCGAATATCTGACTGACCTCATGACTCTCGTCATCGATGAAAGGAAGTTTGAAGAATCCATACTTGTCTTCATTCTTCACAAGCTCCACAACAGTGTACAACAGACCCCATGGTTGAGGCCAGAAACTAACCAGTCGCTCAAGCAGCACTCGGGTGATGTCCTCGCGGAATTCATCTTCCTCAGGATCGCCGAGATCCTTGGCAAAGATGGAAAGGAGAGCCTGACTGAAGAAGGCAGTGTGGGCGCTGGGATATCGAAGTTGGTTGACTAGGCTGACAAGAATATAATATCTGGCCTCGGCAGGGAGTTCATGAATGATCAGAGAAAGAAGTGATACTTCATTTTCGTCACCAGTCAGGGACAGGTCTGCGACAGTTTGTGTTGCCTTCTCTACAGCACGATGTCCGATATATAGAACGACAGCGTCAATAACGCTGGTGTTGGCGACGACAGGCACATGGCCGTAAGTAGATGCCTTTGGAGTGTCATGTGTCATGGCGTGGGTGATGTTCGCAACGATGTCTTCATTTGGTCCATTCTGAAGTGCTTGGTCTAGGACCTTGAGAAGACTGCGAGACTGAAGTGTCACGCTGGCCTCATTCATAAGACCGGCAAAGAGGCGCATATCGTCGAACTGGATCTTACCACCAAGCTCGCTGAACCGAGGACTCTGCTGGGGATTTGCAGCCAGGACAGCGTTAATGAGCTGCGTGCAATGAGGTGGAATGCTAGAGCAAAGCTTGGCGTGATTGGCAACGACAAATTCGGGGAAGTCGTGCTGTAGAATGACGAGCAGCTTGAAGCAAGCTCGGTAAATGTCTTTGGCAACGTTGGAGACCTCGAAAACCTTCAACTGATCACCGAGAGTGTCGAGCAACTGGCAGAGCAGGTCGGAAAAGGGGCCCCAGCCAACACCGTTGGGCAGCTGTAAAATGGCTGGCATGAAAGCACGGTGCTGAACAAGAGACATCCAGCCGTAAACAAAGCCGGGAACATACAAGGGGTTGATTTTGAACAGTCGTCGAGCGATCCTCAGAAGAATTTCACGATGTTCATCCTCAGCCAGGCTCTCTGAAATCCCCTGAATTTCGTAAAAGAGCATTGACAGCAATCTGAAGAAAACGCGCTGGCTCAGCTGCTCTCCACGCTTGACATGGTGGTTGACAAGAATGAGCTCAATAAGTGAAAGCACCGAGTCGATAAATGCAGGGCGAGTAGATGTTGGCTCAAAGCCCATCCCGATGAACGTTGCAATGAGCTTAGCAAGGGCATCTACCATGACATAGGCATCGGCAAGGGAACCACTGTGGACAATGTAGTCGAAGCGCTCAATTGACAGGTCGATAGTGACGCGGATGAAGACAAAGAGGTCATCCCTGTTCTGCATAACCCCTTTAGCGTGCAGCTGCTGCACGAACGCCGTGACAGCCTTCTCAGAGGCATTTTGGTTGCGGCAAAGATGGATCCATTCGTCGAAAACATATTCTATCTGTTCGTGTTGGAGAGCCTGACTGTCAGCGCGAGTCGGCCGTGTCAGACCGGAGTTGGTGAGCTTTGACTTGATGCGTTGCCCAGCAGCAGAATCGGGGTCATCCGAGATCCATGACCAAGCTGCGTCCAGCGTCAGGGCAAAGTCGGCATACAAAGCAATCGGGCGGGAGTCGAGCAGCGTGAGGTCGAGCAGGTGCTCCAAAAAGTCGAGAGATCCCTCTTTACGGGCCTGCAATGCTTTCGACATAGCCAGATCGATATTTCTCCAATCCAAAAGGTCCGTCCGAACCAAGGCCGCGAGCAGAGGTAAACTCAAGAAGGTAGAGCCAGGCTGCTGGCTGAAGAGAGTTCGAACGCGGCTGTTGAGAACAGGACCAGCGATCTTCCTAAGCGTCTCCAAAACATGAACTAAGCTCTCGATAGCCAGGTTGTCGTCAACCTGCGAGAAAATGAGCTGAATGATTTGTTCCGCAGCGTAAATGGAAAAATCTTCATGGCTCTGCGAAGTCTTGATGATGTGCTGGACGAGTGCATCAACAACGTCCACAAGAGGAGATGGGCGCGGTAGGTCAAGGAAGTGTTCATGGGGAGACTCGGTGGCTACCCTCATGAGTTCCTGTAGTAGCTTATTGACCCGCTCGGCTAGATTACGAACATCCATCTGGAAGCCGGGTGATCTACCGTTAGTCATTGCATTAGCAGCGGTATGAGGGGGTGCATAGGGCTGCATCTGTGCACCCAAATGCTGCTGAATTGAGGGAGTCTCCGCGGGAGTCGGAATATTAGGGATAGAACTAAATTGATCCTGGAGCACCTCGTTTGCCAAGGATCTGGTAGCATCGGATGCTGACGGGCCATGTGAAGGCGTGGGAAGCGTGGCGCTTCGTGGTTGCCTGGCGAAGTCTTCATAAATGGCCATCTGCTCAGGGTTGAGGCCATTAACATTCGGTGATAACTTGAAAGGATTAGGAATAGCCATGGCCCACCGGCTGAGGCTTGAGTCGAAGTAAGGATCGTTAGGTCTCTGGAGGCGATGTCGTCGACGAGCCTCGAGCTCCGATTCGATCATCTCCTCAATTTCGGGGACAGCCCTTTCCTCAGCCTGCTTCTCGATGATATTGCAGGCTAAGTCCAGGTTTGAGTTAACACACATAATAATTGTGCCCTCGGGGAGTCCTTGAGAGAGATCGGTCGAGAGGTTTCGCATGTAGTTGGTGAAGTTGGCGCGAAGGGGTTCCTTGGACGTAACGAGGGCAAGGCCACCGGCGGTGGCTTTCACCATGCTAATAGCACAGTTGCGAACACGGTTCTCATCGGGCTCTATAGCGAAGTCCTTGTGTATCATCTGCTGCGTAGATATGGCGGCAATTGTAACAGAGCGATCAACGACGGGCTGGATTATATCTTGCAGAGCACGGCTGAGGGCCGTACGAACAATCTCATGAAGACGAGTAGTGCTGACAACCATCTCATTAGTTGGGGGGATAGTAATCAGGGGACCAAGGTCAGGAATGGTTGGCGCAAGAGCCTGAGGTGAGAGTCCAGCACCCACACCGGACCCGATGCCATTGAGCGATAGATTCTCAAACGCGTCTAGTTGTTCAGGGGGCAGGGTCTCTGCCGGTTCTGCAATGACGGGTCGGTTCAGAATTTCGCCCGAAGGTTCGATGCTCCTGTGATCCAGGTTCAAACCTTTGCACAAGACCTCGATCTCAAACTTGAGATTGAGTTTCAGCTCGGCATGATGATAAAGCTCAATTAGCAAATGGATGATATCCATTAGCCATGGATTCGGGGGCCTGAAAACGGCTGACGTGGCGCCTTGAGTTAGAACTTTGCAAACGAACGGGATAACAACGATGAGTCGCTTTGTATCATGAGCCTCAATCAAAAGCTGCTTGAAGGCGATGTTCTTATGTTTGATAGGACGATCTCGTGCCAGAGTCAGAAGACCTAGCCAGCCTCCGAGATTTTTGAGGTGAGTCCTCTCCGTTGAGTTCTGCATGGTCGCCTCCGAGTTCAGCATTCGGCATACGCTGATGTAAGTCTCCCTCAGGACCTCACTCCAGAGAGCCTTATCTTCGAACAACTTAACCAGTTCGAGATAAACATGGTGGTAATTTGGCTGCATCTTGGCGCGCTCCTCAACAAGATGGCTAGCAAACCATTGTTGATGTCGACGCTCCATGGTCTCTCGAAGTTCTTGACACATGGCCTGTAGTGTGCCTTCGGTGATATTGTTGAGAACGAACTGGACCTTGTCCTGGGCACCCTCGTCAGGATCTTCAAACTCAACGTCCATAGCTGGCGGATCGACGTTCAGAGCAGCAAACGCAGGCGCTTGGCGCTCAACATTTGTCAGTTCATCCGAAGTTCCATTAGGGAAACCATCGCCCTGAAATCCTAGTCCATGAGGTGTTCCGGCGCCGTTACGCCCACGGGCCAACTCTTCATCGTGCTCACGAACGACCTCCTCTGCCTTTTTGTAAACTTCGGTGTTGTGGAGTCCAGGAATCTGGCAGAGCTGCCTGCAGAAGGCAGGCCATTCTCGGAAGCGAATGAACAACTGCATCAGTGCCTGAAGGCCAAACTTGTACATAGGTTTATCAGGAGAATGGTCCCTGACAGCTTCCAAAATCATGCCCAGTCCAATTTGAAGAGGCAAGTTTGAAACCAGCTTATGCGAAATGATGCCACCGAATAGAACTGCGGTTGTTGCCAGGGCTTCCAGAGGATAGTCGGCGTAGTGAGAATACTCATCGAAGAGCCCGTGGATCATACATGCGAAAACATCCTGATCCAGAGGATCCCTGGAATGCTTATAGCGGTCTAAGACCTCGACTATATTGCGAACCTGTACTTCATCACTATACATCTTCTTGTAGTGCTCCTCCATCCTGGTGTTGGCGGTCGGAGACAGGAGATTCCCATCCCTTCCATTGGCGTCGATGACATCGTCATAACCCTCGCCGTAGTTGATCAGTCGGGGGTAAGCAATAATGCAAGCGCGCTGAACCAGGATCAATTCTGGCCTAGGAGGACTTGGCGAAAAGTCTTCGAGGATTCGCAGTAACGCTGATACGGTACGAACTTGGAGAGTCGTTGTGTTCTTAACAGAAGAGTCATCAGAAGTTCCTCGCTGAAACTGGCTCTCCAAGTTGGCCTTTATCATCAAGAACTGAAGCAGAGTACTATACATCTCTTCACTGCGCTCAGCATTGAACCGTGCCCATTTGGACAAATCCAAGTATCCTTCAGCGTGGGCCAGAGCGGCTAAATCGACTCCAAATCCATTTGACTGGTACACCAGTGTGTCAAGCCAGTTGTGCTTTACAGCGTGCTCAAGAATAACCGGGAGGTCCATCGGCTTAACAGCATGAGTGTCTACTAAGCGCTGAATGACCCAGTTCTTGTCCTTCCTCCAGACACTATCCAGAACAAAGTCGTATTGGGGCGAACGCTTATAAAGAAAATTTTCGAACAAAGAACTGAGTGTTTCTACGGCCATTGGGGCCCAATGCTGCCGAGGTACTTCGAAGGCGGAGACCAGGAAGATGTCCAGATTCGGGACTACCACTTCTTGGAAGAGCCTCTTGGCCTCGATACTCGTCGACGCCATCATGGAACTAAGCGCAACATTGAAGATCGAGGAGAGTGCGGCAACGGATATTAACGGATGCTTGACGGCGACAATTGCTCGCTCTTGTACATTCTCAGGGGAGTTCGCGTATTCCTCAATAGTAATGCTGCGCTGGAGCCCGGGAATTGTCGTCGCGTCCAGCTGATCGGGAGTTAAAGAGGCATAGGCACTAACAAAAGAGAGCTGAGCCTCTGGATTCCTCCAAACGCCGCCCCATAACCTCTGAATATCCACTATCAAGCCAGACTTGGAGTCCTGTGCAATTGGCAAGAAAGCTTGGTAAAGTCGAAGGAACTGCTGAGAAGAGACACGAGTCGATGGTTGGTCGAACAGAATGATGACCTCCATCCAGTCGAATGATTTCGGTAGTACTCTCCTGAGAGCAGCAACCAGAACACCAGTATCTTGCTGTGGGCTTTGACTAATGGCAGTGAAGGTCATCGCAGCAGAAACTTGTTCGGGGCCCAACTGCAAGCCGCTGGGGCGGTTCTGTATATAAGAGACACATGTTTCCTCGTCTCTGGTGAAATCGATGCCCGTCTTTTGGATATATCGAACAAGCCCATTGAAAGGCCCATCAGCGAGCACTCGACTGAGATCAAGAGCCGCAAGGATTTCGGAAGGCGGTGTACGCTCGGGAGACTGGTCCATCCATCGACTGATGACACGTGTTTCCAATTCGCGCATAGAAGAAGCATTGAAGCTTGGAGGATGATATTGAAGAAACCGGTCCAGAACCAGGGCGATGAAAGATGGGGTTAAATCGGCATGGGCGTCGAGGTCAAATCGAGAAAGGATATCGATGAAGGAGGGGAAGTTAGTAGATAATATAGCGTCGGCTGCCTTGACATTAGAACACTCCCGGGTCAAACTTCCTAGTGGCATGAACTAACCTTTCGTCTTTAAATCTGCTCGAGAAGTGAGCTTAAAGGCTAGAGCTAATATGGTCTTCTCTAATGCATCGAGCTTGAAATGTTCCATAAAGGTAGAAAGATCAAAGTCGCGGAAGATGTCCTCCGTGGCACTCTCAATTGATTCAGCAATCTTACTTGCTTGATTGGGATCGTGCGAGATCTTCTGCATCTCGGCAACAAGAATGTGATAGTTGTTCGGGCTTGTGCCGGGCCTGTTGAGGCCAGGGAATATCTGGGGCGCATTGCCGGCAACGAGCCGGGTGAAGTACTTAGTAAACACTTCCATTCCGTGTTCATCGATGAGCTGTTAAGTAGGTGCATTGTCAGCAAACTTGGTATATGTCCAGCAGCGATAGTGTAGCCAAACCTTGTTCAATTGGTCAACCTGCAGCTCCCACTTAGCACGGTCCTTGTCCTCCTTAATAGTACTGAGCAGAAGATAGACCTGTGCCACGACGATCTTTGTCAGGGAATTAGTGCCCGTTGGACTGCTGGCGCTTGGGCTTGCGCCAGCACTGAGAATGGCGGCCTGCGATGGGTGAGGAGAATGGCTCGCACCCGTCTGTAATATCTGCGCAGGATTGGGCGAAAATGATCCCGCTCGAGGTGGTGGGACCATGGAGTTGTATTCGCGGCGGAGGAAGATGAGATGATTGAGCGCCTGCTTTCGTAGTGGTGGCAGGCCGGAGGGCTCAGAAAACGAGCGAGCGGGGAAGTGTGAAGGAGGAAGAGTCCGTATATAAGATGCCTACATGGGGGAGCGGCACAATGAAGCTGCGAACAGCGGTCGTCGAGACGTTGCAGAGACTGCGCGATCGTGCAACGGTAGTTGAACAGAGAGGAACTCGTGAGCCTGACTCGACTTGAAGGTGGAGTTGGAAGGTACGTGTCGTACTCGGTGTTCGTCGTAGGGAGGGCGCCGAAAACGCTACAAACTGACAGGGTGGGGGGTGGAGTCCGTAGCGATTCGGCGTCAAATAAGCCAACGAGACCCGAAATATTTATGGCGCGTGGTGATGCAAGTATCGATATCGTCAAGAACGTCTGTACACAAGGTGGTGGTGGTCGATGTTGGGTTTGGAGGACAAGGTACTGTAACTGAAAATGACAAGGCGGCCCTTGAGAACGGCAAATCCCGATACGTCGAGTGGATCCACACTGCCTATACCCGCATCACGTGAGCTGTTCCAGGTTTCCTTGTTACCAACGCCGGTGGTCAGTGCTCCTTTTGTTGCTATGCCAACAGCTACACGCCACCAAAACAATTCAGCTAGCTCTCCATTCACCATACATTACTCCCTTTATCACCATTGAAAGGGCTACATACCAGATATCCTTTTTGTCTCGCTTCCTCTGTGCTTAGTGTGGAGAGTAGCGCGACTCAGGCTGGTCCTTAATCATCCATATTCGTTGGAAACAACATAACCTCCGTCTGCCTTGACATTTGAAATTGAATACCCTTGGGCATCATGCCCGCATCAACGGTTGAAACTCCAGCTGTTGCGCTGTCTTGTGAGCAAACTTTGACGACGTATTGATGTTTATTTGACTGATACATGATACTGCAGTCGCAAACAACTTTTGGGGCAAAGAAGATGCCGGCGTGGCGCCGCTGCTGAGTCGCATGACTGCGGCCAAGACTACATGCGATGAACTACGAGCATTCTATGGCGGTGCGTACAAGTGAAGTTGTTCAAAGAAACCTATCTGACTGAATGCGCTGCAGCTCGAGCGTCGATTGAGGAGGAATACTCCCGCAAATTATTGAACCTGAGCCGCAAAGCATTAGGATCGCAGGAGTCTGGTACATTGAAGACATCGTTGGATACCGTCCGAGGCGAAGTCGAACAGATGGCCAAGCAGCATCAACTAATTGGCGCAGAAATGAAATCAGAGCTTGAGGAACCACTCGCTGCCTTTGCTGGCGGAATGAAGGAGCGACGAAAGATTATCCAGAACACCGTCGAAAAGCTATTGAAGGTCAAGATGCAGCAGACACAGCAGGTCAACAAGGTTAGACTACTCTTCTCGACTCTATGTTGCCACGGACGCTGACTTTTGGTTCCAGACACGAGACAAGTATGAGCAAGAGTGTTTGAAGATCAAGGGCTATCTTGCTCAAGGCCACATGGTAATGGGCCAAGAAGAACGTCGCAACAAAGCCAAACTCGAAAAGACACAGATCAGTCTTGCAACTTCCAACACGGAGTACGAGAATGCAGTTAAAGCACTCGAAGACACGACAACAAGATGGAACAGAGAGTGGAAGTCAGCCGCCGACAAATTCCAAGATTTGGAGGAAGAACGACTCGACTTCACCAAGAGTAGCTTGTGGACGTTTGCCAATATCGCCTCCACGGTTTGCGTTAGTGACGATTCGTCGTGCGAAAAGATCCGACTCTCATTGGAGGTTATGGATGTGGAAAAGGACATCATCACTTTCATCACAGAAAAGGGAACCGGACAGGAGATCCCAGACGCTCCCAAGTATATCAACTTCTGTCGCGGAGATGTGACGGATAACCAATCTGAGACGTCAGAAGACGACAACTATTCTGTCGCCCAATTTCCTCGCAGTATCAACCCTGCTTTCCGTTCGTCTTCTCCTCAACCTTCGACATTCGAGTCGCATCATGATCCAAATTCTGCTCTGGCCAACGACCTGGCGCACAGAGAAGTTGCTTCAAGTAAACGTGACCTTCCAAGCCAGAAGCCAGCAACGCTGCCCCCTGACGAGATACTCCAAATCGGCACCCAAAAGCCTCAACCTCAGCAGATTCAGGCGCCTCCTCAATCGCGTCAGCAGCAGATACCACGCCCTTCTCAGATGCAGCACCCCGCTCAACTGCAATATGCTCCCCAGCATCAGCATCCCTCCCAATTGCAGCACCACTCTCAGCTTCAGCACCCTTCGCAGCTGCAGCATCATCCTCACCAGCAGTACTCTCCTCAGCGTCAGCAACCATCCCAGCAGGTTGCTCACCATACAGGGCACCACATGCAACAGCAAATGAGGCCTCTGGAAATGAGACCCGCAGGTGGCAGATCTGGAGATATGAGGCACTCGAACATGCGACATCCAGATATGCGACAGCACGATCCAAGACCGTCTTTGGAGATGCGCCACTCTGGAGAAGTTCGGCCTTCCATGCAGTCTCGACCCAGTGCCGATGCAAGGCAATCAATGGATGCAAGAACATCTCTGGAAGTACGGCGACCAATGGAAGACCCGTATCGCCGCCAACAACCTGCAGGTCATGTCTCGTATGATGCCAACCAGCATGGTGCTGTTGCAGCCGTACCACACGACCCTTACCCCCTGGAAGGCATGACGATGCTATGCAGGACTGGGCCCAGCCCCATCTCGGACCAGAGTTCGCAGGTGACATCTGCTCGACCTTCGAGCAGAGACTCCCATAGTGATTATTCTAACCCCAACTCTTTCTCTAGTGTGGAACCACCGAGCGGCAAAACCTCACCCGTCAAGCAGGATCCTATAAAGCCGAACCCAGTGCCAACTCAAGCGCCAGCCCCTGCTCCGGTGTCAGTCGCTGCTCCAGCTCCCGCTCCCGCTCCGGCGCCCGCACCCGCTGTCAGCAATGGACCGAGCCCAGTCAAATTAGTTTCTAAGAAGAAGAGCGGTGGTTTCTTAAAGAACCACAGTCCATTCAGACGTAAGAGCAACAAGGATCTTCAGTCATCAAACAGGAACACATGGCACGCACCGAGCACGCAAAACTCGGGTAGTCCTGTTCGCCGACCACAGTTGCAAACACAAGAGTCAAGCAATGTTGTCACCAAAGAACGTACTCAGAGTCCCGAGCCCATCGACGCCAATGCAAGTTTGGCTCTGGGAGTGGGACAGAATGTCTTCCCTGTATCTACCCCTGACGCAAAGAAGAAGCCAGGAGCTGCCACTGAACAGACACTCGAGGAGACAGACCCAATCGCTCTGGCCCTTGCGGAGCTGAAAGGTGTCACGTTAGGCAAGCAGTCATCAATGAGAATGTCCGCTGATCACTATTCCGGGCTTGCCACTCCGGCACCAGCATCAGAAGCTGCTTCAAGACAAGCCTCTGCCTCTCGCACAGCTCCGACTCCTGTGAACCCGGATGTTGCGGCGGCAAAGAGAGGAACACCGCCGCCATCATACCAAACCCCAGTTTCACGCCTGGGTGTCCCACCACCTGCAGTGACTTCTAGGGCAATGAAGGAAGCGACCAAGAAGGCAACCACACAGACACGAAGCATGTTTGAGAGTGGAGGTGGTTCACCAGGAGGATTCAATAGTACTGCTTCTAGGACCAACACTCGAGCAACCGAAACAAGGCGATCTGAGCCATCCCCAACCCAGAGTGTTCCACCAAGTGCTTCACGACCGGCTACTCGAACCACTAACCATGGCAGGGGCGAGTCTGGTAGTTACAGCGCGTCCCCTGTGTCACGACAGCCTACTAGAGCCACCGATAACGGACGCGGCGAGCCTGGAAGCTATAGCTCAGCATCCATGCCTCGACCAGGCACTCGGGGCACTGACATGGGTAGAGGGGATACTGGCGGCTATAGTACACCACCTGTGGCACGTTCGGGAACCAAAGCAAGCGAGATTCCCCGATCGGACACTCGCGGAATTCCTATTTCGCGGCCAGGCACAAGGGGAAGTGACATGTCTCGTGGCGGATCTGGTATTTACGGATCGTCGCCTGGTTCCCGACCTGGTACCAGGGGCTCTGATATGCCCAGAGCAACTTCGCCAGCACCAGCTCGTAGCGTGTCTCCACAGCCACCTATGAACGACAACATGAGCTACAGATCGGTTTCGCCCAACCCTTACGCTGCTAGCCAACGCTCTCCGTCCGTCATGAGTTCACCACAGAAGCATGGATCTGCCCAAGGGTATTATCCCCAGTCACCCCAGCAGGCTGCTAGCCGCGGGCCTTCTCCCTCACCTTATGCCCAGCAGAATCGCCCCGGAAGCAGCTATGCAGGTAGCGATATGGCAATTCAGCTCGCGCCGGTTGACGATCCCTATGGTTCTCAGAGGAGTCGAGGCAGCCGCCCTGCTTCGAGGGCTATGAGCTACTATGATGATGGTAGTACCCGTCAACGTAGTCAGAGCGTTGCTGATCCGTCTCGGCTGTATACGGGAGATGGTAGAGCAATTCTGCATTATGGTAAGTCTTTGATTAGCCAGTATCAAAGAGAGGAAGAGACTAACATGACCTTTCTACAGCACGCGCATTGTACATGTATCAAGCAGCCATTCCCGAGGAGTTGAGCTTTGGCAAGGGTGACTATCTTGCGGTCCTCCGTCACCAAGACGATGGATGGTGGGAGGCTGAAGTCCACGGCGGAGACGGAAGTGTCGGGCTGGTCCCAAGCAATTACCTTGCGGCGTGCTAGACTCTTATGATATGAGCGACTTGATGGACGAATTTTTGAGATGTTTCTTATGGAATGATTGAATTGTAGGTTAAGATTACGGCAGGAAAAGGGCACCGACGAAATTGGTTCACGACTTGATTTATACCTTCGGTACGCTGTTATATTGTACAGCAGATATTTGGCATGGAAGCGCTGACCTTGTTGTTGTTGTTGTTGTTGTTGCTTCAGACTATTTTGGTTTTTTATTTGTGTCACGATTATTGGGAAAGATTAAAACGATTACTCTTCCATACCACCTCATGGAAATGAGAATCATCGTCTGTAGATGTCATTGAAACATTAGATATTCTGAATTAATGTATCGAAATTATCCTTTACAATTGCTTGAGCTTTCCGCCTCCCGCCCCGTGATGGGATATCCTCTTACCTAAGGCGGGTACGTACCGAATTATGACGTTGAAGCCGCCAGACGGGAGCTCCAAAGCTGCCCTGGTTATAGCTTGCCGCCTTCACATGCCACCCACTCACTCACTCACTCCCTTTGACCTTTGCTCCCTTCAATTTCGCGACCTATGACTCCCTAGCTCATACTCATATCCATGTCTTCTATACTAATGACCTGAATAATCTGAAGCATTATAGCATGGTTAGTTGTTATCTTATTTATCATCCATTCGCGACTGACTTTGCTTGACAAGGAAACCCTACAAGAAACCGCCCGTGTTATCACGTCTAAACCTGTTCAGCGAGCTGTCGTCAACACCGTACTCCTCGTTTCGACAGCAGCAACCCTCTTTTGCACGGCTGCCATAGCTTCATTGCTCTTTTTCCAGAATTTCCTTCCTCACGAGGTCGTAACTTTGCCGTTACATCTCCAATATGGGTGGGTTATGATGCTGCGTATGTTGCTCGCCTGACTGATAGCATTGTTACAGCTCCGGCATCAACCCGTATGGAATCGCCTCCCTTCAAACGCCACCAATGAAGACGCAGCAGGAGTACGATGTGTCGTTGATTTTAGCGATGCCTCGCTCGAACCCAAACGTGGAGCGCGGCAACTTCATGATTACCCTGCACATGGTCGACTCGCAAGCTGATGCTGGGTTGCATGCTGCGGCTGAACGTCACGCATCGCTACACCAAGGATTGGAAGGGGCCAATGTACTGTTCACTTCACGCAGGCCTGCTCTTTTCCCTTACGTGGACCCGTTAGTATCGGTTGCGTCTCGCGTGCTATTTCTGCTTTACCATTTATTCACACCAGGTTCAAGCACGAACTCGATGATCATCCCGTTGGCCGAGCGAGTCTTGTTCCCAAGAGCCCCGGATCTCCCAAAGTCAGCGTATGTGGAGGTTGAAGCGGGCCAGACCATCCAGATTTACCATGCTTACCTTCAGCTCACGGCTCAGCTTTGCGGCCTCCGGTGGATGATGGTTCACTATCGCATCTCGACATTCATCGCATTGACCCTTGTTTTTTGGGCTTTTGAAGTTATTTTTATGGGTGTCGCCTGGGGAATTTGGAGCATGGCTTCAGGGTCACCGCTTGGAGATGCCGATGACAAGAACAGGAGGCTTGAGGCAGAACGATATGAGTATGAAGATGAGGACACAGATCGCGCAGAGACCTTTCCAACATATGGAAGACAGCAGCCGCTCAAGTACGAGCCCGAGATCAAACCAGAGGTGGACCCTGAACAGCCTTTATCGGAAATTCCTCGAGCAGGAGCCGACGCTGATGACGAAGATGAGGGAAGTTTTGACGATGACGACGACGATGTGCAACACAAGGATTCGGGCATCGGAACGAGTTATAGTGAGGAGGGAATTTCAAGCATTCGAAGGCGAACATCACGTAATAAATTGTAGAGGAGGCAAGCTTTGCGAGGCCTTAATATAGAGAGAGACCGAGTGTAATGAGTGGAAGCAGATACCCGTGGCTTATGATATGCAGTACTAGAATAAGAATGTGTTGTCAGCTGAGGATTTTGTGTTTATTAGGTATGCAGGGGAAACTGTCTGGTAAGTTAGACTATGCTGATCCGATATGCATGCCAAGTTGACTGTAATTCGATGACGAGCTCATAGTTAACAGGTAGTAGAGGTTGGCGTTTGTTTTTGGCTAGGTACCTTATCAAAGAACGAACGCCTTTTATTAAGACTAGTAACGCGCGCTTCCTTCAGCTTCACGACGAGGGATACATCCATTGGATTGTAATTTACAAATCGTTTGCCTGGCTACCGACGGTCAATGGTTCCAGGGCGTTCGTTGTTGATGCGTACTATTTAAAGCGGGCGATTCACTTTCACCGTCTGTTGGCTGTATCTTTGGCATCCCACCATTGACAACGGCTGAAAGTTTTGTGACATCAATGCAAGAATACGATGGCATTCACTGAAAATAGAGCATTTAATAAACTCATACTGTTTGAAGAACGCATCAATCTCCAGTCACTATAGTACACTACACATTGAAGTCTTCCCGTTGAAATTCACTAACTAATTCTTCAGTGCACATGCATGTTTTCAACCCCTCTAGGCGGGGCCCGGGCTCAGGCTGTCGTGACCCCCCTACCCCCCATTGTACCTGAGCATCTTGCTGTAGCTTAGGGACACTCACCCATTTCTCAGAGCCCCTCAAGCCCCTCCACCTTCCTTCTTTTTGTTGCCGACAGTCAAACGCATTGTGCATCGTTCTTCACTACTAGAGGTACCTGGCTTTAGTGTAGTGTAACTCAACAACACCGCCTGGCGTCGCTAGCATTCATTGACTTTTCGTTCTATTCTGTGTACGTACATTCTCGCCTTTTCACATCCATTCACAGTCACACTAACTACCTAGAGAGACATGGTTCTCATTCACTGAACTGAACGAACACAACTCGACGTCTCCACCACAATCCACATCCCACCTCACCTAGCCATCCCCGACCACCCCCAAGTTACCTGGTAAGGTAAGGTACCTGACAGCAATCGTGCCGCTACCGCTACCGCTACGTACCGACCGCTATTACTAGCTCGATTTACCTGGACTCATTGCGGGCCAACTACTACGATTCCCTCCACCGCCCGCCCGCTTGTTCCTCTCGACGTCTCCCGAATCAACTCTGAACCCGATAATCACCAAGAGGCCAGACCTGAGCTGAGTACACCGACCTGACCGCATGTGCTGTGTTTAGCACCTGCGAGCGAGCAACCGACTGCTTCTGCTGTTCACTCTTTGCGACTCCTTAGCTTGACCCCTCGCCTTCGCCTTCGCCCAGCCTTCAACGAGCCTAGACGCAGACGGGACGAGACGAGACTTCACGGTCAAGTCTTACACAACTACCGCCGTGATCAACTTCTCTCTGCCTCCCCTCTTCTCGAATCTATATACATACACCAGCCACCTACCCTAGCACACCACATACCGTTACGATGCCCTGCTTCAAGGGCATTGCGGTCAGCATTCATGCGAACTCTGCCCCGCTGCCAGAGTATGGCATGCAGAAGCAATCTCGTCTTTCGAGAATCAGTACCTACATTCCTGTACCCCAACCTCAGCTCGCTGAGTCAAACAAACCCGAGCCTGCAAAATTCGCCATCTCCATCACCCTTCTCACCCCCGGCTTGCCTATCCCATACTCGACCCCGAAGCCAAGTGATGATAACCCCTACCCGAAGCCTCAGTTCGTCGGCGGTCTGAACACCGGCGATCGGAATAAGTCCTCTGGTGTTGTGAACCCCTACATCCCCATGACCAACTCCGAAAATGAGACCATCGCTGCTTACATCTACTTTGACGGTCGAGCTAAGGAGGAAGTTGCTACTCTTCTGCGACCAGGTGAGGAAACATGGGTCAACAGCCGCTGGGTCCAGGTGCCAGACTCTGAAGGTGGCGGTCTGGCTGAGCGAGAATTTCTATTCCGCGAGGTTGGCCTCGAGCGTTGGCTCAACGGCTTGGACCTACAAGGCCATGATGCCGCCGAGAAGCTAGAAAAGCGTCGTCAAAAGTTTGAGAAACGCCGCCGACGACAACGAGCCATGGAAGGAAACGCCAGTGCCGACGTGAAACAGGGATATACAGGACGCAGGGACACACTACGCTATGGCGCTGACGACAAGTCTCCTATTGAAGCTGTCGTGGACGACTCTGATTCATGGTCCGACGACGATGACGAACCCCCTGAGGCGACTGGGCAGATCAAGGTGGCTATGTTCCGCGTGCTTGCCTCGGGCGAAATCAAGAAGGGCGAATACTCACCCCAGTTCGGTGCTCACGACGGCGACGAAGATGACATGGGCTCTAAGGAAGGAAATGGCATCGACGCCGACGTTGAACACACGACAAGTTTCGCAAAGCCCAAGACTCTTGATCCGAAGACCATCAGTACACAGACAGTCACGGGCATTGACGGGCCAGACAAGCCCTACGCTGTCTTTACCTTCTTTTACCGAGGAGAGCGTAAGTATTGCCGGGCCTTCTGAGGACCGTACACTAACCCACATTGCAGGACAATTGCAAAAGATCGGGGTTCTACAGTCCTCAAAGAACCCTCAGACAACTCCTGGATCAGCCAAACGGAGGTCAGGTCAACTCGACTTCTCCAGCCTCGGACCTCTCAAGGCTGGCGGCACCGTCGGCTTCTCCGCTTTCCGTGATCAGGCTACCGAAGCCTCGAGACGACGCAAGGCTAGAAAGAAGAGCAATGGAAACATCGCCGATGATAGCGACGATGACGAAGAAGAGGACGACGAGAACCTTGGCAAGATGGAGGAATTGTACGCAAAAGATGTGAACGCCAAACTTGCGCCAGAAGACGTCAAATTCCAGGGCGAACTCGCTGAGGGCGTGGATCGTATTCACGTAAGTTCAGCGGTTATATCTTCCGAAATTTTGAACTGACAATATGATGTAGCTTAAGAGGGCGCATTCTGCAGACCCAGACAGCTTGGCCACACCGGAATTGTCACAAACCCCGACCGCAGCTAGCGAATCCACGTCACAAGTGCCTACCACAGGGGACTCTCCCGCCAACAATCTTCTCTCGAATGCTGTAGGCCTTGATACACCTAGCAAGTCAATTTTCCAGAGTCCTCTCAAGAAATACCGACCCAGTGTGGATTACGGATCGGGAGGTCTGAACCTCTCAACAGGATCTGGCTTGAAATCAGAGGTAGATTCAGCTGTTTCTGGGGGATCTGGGTCGGGGTCAGGAACACCCTCCAATATCGAAACCCAAAAACCGAAGGTTGAGGATGAGGAGGAGCTATGATCATGGCGGAATCCTCGATTTTCGATCGATCTTACAGACTTTGGCGGAAAAGTCTATTCATTGAATTACGAAAGAAAAACGATAAAAAATGACGGCTTTGCTCCAAACATAAAGCAGCCGTTGGGTGTCGACATGGACAGCCTTAGCAGCCTGGACATAGACTGATGGACCAGTTCTTCGGTCGAAGGGTTTACTCCTTGACTGGCACGAGTATTGACAGCACAAGATATAAAATTTTCACCATGAAGTTTATGTGGTGTATTGGCGAAGGTTAAGGAAGTATTGGGTGCTTCTAGGATTTGGGAAGCAAGTGGCTCATGTTGTATCGAGGCGGCCTGTCATTTCTTGGTTCAGGAAAACAAGCAACTCTTGATCTTGAGGAGGCATGGGTGGGTTACTTACTAAGTTAGAGGTTAGAAGGTTCTACAATCGAGTAGTCTGAGCCAGCAGAAGGAATCAGTGTTCGGTGAATCGATTAACCAACCGTAAGTGATATATCGTTGCTTGAACAATAGAAGGGCATAGTTTTACTTCATCCTTGCGAACTAGAGTAAATGCCTATTTGCACCTGGATGAGAGGCCGGTCTGGAGTTCTAACTTAAGATCATGGATGCAAAAATAGTCGACTGGCCATAATCAGTGCATTCACGAAGTATGCATGCCACCGGTCCAAGAATGGGCCCAGTAATGAAGTTAAGGTCAGAGTAATAATCAATTGACAGCATTCTATTATAGCTTCTCAGGAACAAGTCGACTCAACGAGCAAAAAACCCGACAATGAAAAAGGAACCTCACAATCGTCGTGCCAATCGTTACTAAACTTTTTGCCATGTTAGCGAAGTGCTTCTGACACGTTTGTTTGTGTAAAGAATGAATGAGAGAGAGACATGTCAGACTGTTGAGCTTGATAATTTTGAAATCAACATAGAGATTCAGTTGGCCGTTCTTAATGGAAGAGTTTGTCATCATGCAAAGGGAGGGTATTGAACGCGACCAGCGTGTGCGCTGGAGGCATCGAGACGTGTATTCTTGTGTCGTGTCATGTAAACGTACCTTACTGTTATTGGTTTGAAAGAACCCGCAGATATGTTGTTCTGATGCTGCAGAGCGCGTCTGCATATTCTCAAGAGCGTTGCCGCCTGAAAATGTCTGCGGGAACCAATTGTTGTTGAAACTGAATTGTTGTTGAAGACGGAGAAAGTTTTTCAAAAGCAGCTCCAGCGCAATTTTATTCAGTCGGCGAACCGGGGTACGGTCAATTATCGGCATATCCAAGCTCCATCCCGCCATTTATGCCTATAACGAGGCCGCACTGTATTAGCACAGCCCTGTACCCGTTCTCTAGTGTGTTTCCGCGGGCAACAGTCCATCATCGTTGACGTGTGTGCCTAATCTGCACTGTGCCCCTCAACCCCACCATCCATCCATTCGATCTCATCTCTCTCTTCCTTGTTCGCTTCCATTGCTTTCCCCTCGGGCAGACTTTGCGACAACCCAACGGTTCTCTACCTTATTTAAAACCTTTCGATTCCCCCTCTCTAGACGTATTATCGATTAAAACGACCAGGACAGGTCCCCAGACTTCAAAATGGCCGGAAGTGAGTTTCTACTGCTCTGGAATGGCTGTACGAAGACAGAATCTAACCCGCGCACACTTCTAGACTTTGAGGAAGTTGCCAGTATGTTTGGAACCCTACTGGACTGATTTATGAGCCCAACCCACACGATCGTGAACAGAAGCCTAACGAAAAACAAACAGAGCAGTTTGTTGAGTTCTACTACAACACCTTCGACAGTGATCGCAAGGGTCTCGCTGCTCTCTACGTGGGTGGCCCTTCAGCCCAACGACTAGAACTCTAGAAGAACGAACAACCCGCTAACCCCTGTAATAGCGAGACCACTCTATGCTGACCTTCGAGTCTGCTTCCGTCCTGGGCACCCAGGCTATTACCGAGAAGCTTGCTGTATGCACCCCTTCGTCACCAGCGACTTCGAGTCGGCGTTGTTAACAATCTCTCCAACAGGGCCTCCCCTTTGAGAAGGTCAAGCACCAAGTCTCTACCCTCGATGCCCAGCCCTCCAATGACCAGGGCGGTGTCATTATTCTCATTACCGGTGCTCTCCTTGTATGTTTCCGACCATCCCACAACCTCCTGAAATGCGCCCACTAACAAATATTAGGTCGATGAGGAGCAGCGCCCCATGAACTTCAGCCAGTCTTTCCAGCTCGCCCGCGACGCGAATGGCCAGTACTTTGTCTACAACGACATCTTCAAGCTTGTCTTCGGTTAATCGAAAGCAGTTAGTTACACTGCCGGCCGGCGCCTTTTGTTGTTTGAATGAGTTGAGCGATGTTTATAAACACACAAACACACCAAGTGGGGCGACAGACGAGGGGAAATTAAATAGGCAATGGCAACGGAATAGCTTCTTTTTTGACGATAAGATGAATTTAGATCATGGCTTGAAGGGAACGCAAGTGTTTGAGTCGGCTGTGATTATCTTGGATTTCCTCTCGCCAATCAAACTGAATTATTGCTTTCTAAAGCTATGGGTACTCAACCTCAGGTTGATGACATGGCAAATAGGGTCTGAAGTGATTAAGCCAAGACAAAGCCACCCAAAATTGATCAGTGTGAATGCAAACGGTGCAACGACATACGTCACGTATACTTGAGCATGGTCAAGGACCGTGATTGGCATTGTATCTTAAGAAATGAACTGCTTCAACAGCCACGGCCTGACTAATCCTTCAATAGTAGAAATGGCAACATGCAACACGTTTTGTGTGCCAGCCCTGGCAACATCATATGAAACCCATAATGCGCCTGCATGAGCACGTAGAAGGTATGTAATGAGACCAGAGATGTGGATCCTCTTGACAGGACATTTAAAAGGCGAAACATTCACTTTACGTCTTGTCCAAGAAGCAAGCTCATCATCTATTTTTTTTAGGAGGGTCATAAGACTGGCCTCACCGGTCACTGCGAAGTGGGATGGGACGAAACGTAACCCGAGAAAAATCATTCATTTTCCATGCCCTGAACCGTGCAACACCGTTTGATCCCGAAATCGCAATGCATTGTGAGGGGTATAAACAAATAGCCTTAGATCTTGGTAGCAGCCTCAAGAGCCTTCTGCTTCTTGATGATCTTCATCTGAGCCTTGGGACCCATGATACCACCACCCCATTGTCGGCGGGCCTGGTCGTGCTTCTCAAGGTAACCGTCCTTGACAGCGGAGATGAGCTTGGAGAGCTCGTTCTTGTCCTCGGAGCGGACCTCGGTAATAGCGAGGACGGCAGCGGTCTGTAAGTTGTTAGACACGAACTTGAGCTCATGGTTTCGATAAACATACCTTCTTGTGGACGACCGTTCCGAGACGGGCCTTGCCCTTGACAATGGCGTAAGGGATACCCATCTTCTTGCAAAGAGAAGGAAGGAAGACGACGAGCTCAATGGGCTCAACGTCGTTGGGGATAAGGACGAGAGAAGCCTTCTTGTTCTCAATCAGGCCAACAACGTGGTTGAGACCGTACTTGACAGTGTAGGGCTTCTTGGAAACATCCTCCTTCTTCTTACCCTCCTTGACGGCGGTAGCCTCCTGGAGGAGACGCTCCTTCTTCTCGGCCTTGGTCTCAGGTCGGTACTTGTTGAGGAGCTTGAAGGCCTGGGCAGCAGTGTTGCGGTCGAGGACGTGCTGGAACTGAGCGAGAGCCGGGGGAACCTTCAGGCGCATCTGAAGGATCTTCTTCTGTCGCTGGAGGCGGACATACTCGGGCCACTTGACCATGCGAGAGACATTTCGCTTGGGCTGGATGTCCTGGCCGATGCCGAAGTTGCGAGGTCGCTTCTCGAGAAGAGGGTTCTATGGACGTCAGCGATCTTCCCACCAGAGGAGAGAGAAGAGACGAGAGTGACTAACCTTGGCGGCCTTCTTGCCAGCCTTACCCTGAGGGAAAGGGGCGGGAGCGACCTTCTTGCCGGACTTGGGAGGCTGTCATTGAGAAAAGAAGACATCAGCAAGGCGTTCAAGCCAACAAAAGGTCTTCTCTGAACTCTAACGAGAATAGGTCGTGACATTTCTGCACACGCCGCATCTCCAGCCAAGTCTTCACCAGCTTCGATACCTGTTACAGTGATCGAATACTGGCGGAATACCAACAGCATATGCCGCGCACAGAGTGGACGACGCTGTGGCTCAATTGCACAATAAAGCGCATTTGACTCACAAAACTGTGGCCATTAGAGTCGAGTCGATTGTTTCATTCACTCACCATCTTGAATAGTTGGGGTTAGTAGTTGCTCGTGGGTTGAAGAGCAAAAGTCCAGGACACGATGGTGGATGGAGAACAAAGTCGAGAAGAAAAGCGAGAGTCAGTGCCTTTTTTGGTGAGAAAAATAATTAGGGCTTCTTTGAAATCTGTACCCACATTGAGAAAAAAACGACTCCACTGGCTGGAAGAAGCAAGGGGATCGATCTTTTCACGACTAATGCAGCGCACGTGACCGTGACTCTTACAGTCTGGCAACACAACTGCTTGAGTCAATATTGGGAGGCAACATCTTAATGAGGAAAAAAGAAAGCTACCTTACCTAAGGTAGAATCTGTAAACCAAAGTAAATTCCAAGAGACTTTCCCAACAAAACAACTGAACTCGGTCGACATAAAGACTCCTGTACTTGGACAAGTCGTCCACTTACTTTGTCCATATAGATTATCACAAAGACCCAACCAGTTGAGACTCAGTTGAGACTTCCAAACTCCACTAACAGCGAAATGGCACCTACACCTTGCGTTCGGTGTCAGAACAACCGAGCTGTTGTGAAGCGACCCAAGAACCATCATAAGCTATGTCGAGACTGCTTCATCAAAGTGTTTGAGGATGAAGTCCATCACACAATCACCTCATCAGACCTCTTCTTCCCGGGTGAAAGAGTTGCTATTGGTGCTTCAGGTGGCAAGGATTCAACAGTGCTGGCATCTGTAATGAAGACTTTGAACGAACGACACAACTATGCACTTGACCTAGTACTTTTGAGTGTCGACGAGGGCATCAAAGGATATCGGGACGACTCTCTAGAGACAGTCAAGCGAAATGCTGTTCAATACGACATGCCCCTGGAAATTGTTGGCTACGACGAACTGTACGGATGGACCATGGACCAGGTTGTCGAGACTATCGGAAAGAAGGGAAACTGCACATATTGTGGTGTTTTCAGACGACAGGCTCTGGATCGAGGAGCCAAGAAGCTGGCCATTCAGCATGTCATCACTGGTCACAACGCGGACGACGTTGCCGAGACCGTTCTCATGAATCTGTTACGAGGCGACATGCCACGCTTATCCCGAAGTACCAGTATTGTTACCGGAAACGCAAGCAGTGAGGTCAAGAGAAGCAAGCCTCTCAAGTACGCATACGAGAAGGAGATCGTACTCTACGCACATCACAAGAAGCTGGACTACTTCAGCACAGAGTGTATTTACAGCCCCGAGGCTTTCAGGGGAACAGCACGTGGGCTTATCAAGAATCTGGAGAAAGTGCGGCCAAGTGCAATTCTCGACATTGTACGAAGTGGAGAGGACATGGCTCGACTTACACCAGACAAGGGCCAAGCTGCGTGTGGCTGCGACGAAGGCGAGGGACTTGGAGGCTGCGGATCAGCCAACGGGCGGACTTATGGTAACGAGATGGCCCAGGTCGAGGCCAGCCTGAAGAAAAAGCATGAGTCTGCAGCTTTCGGGACAGAGATCACATCCAATGGAACACCCAAGGACGACACAGTTCCCTTGCCAATAAGGACTAAGAAGCAAAAGGAGACATCTGCACCAAAACAGAACCTAGGGAAATGTGTCAAGTGTGGTTACATGTCGAGTCAGACCATGTGCCAGGCTTGCACATTGTTGGAGGGTCTGAATAAGAATAGAGCAGAGATAGCGATATAATGGATACCCCTGCGATCGATACCAATACTTCTGTCGTCCCATTACACTATGACTTGAACAAAGTACTTTGTTTGAAATTGTTTTATTCTCTCTCTTAGCCACTGTCCATCCGTCTCATAGGCTTCAATGCCTTAGTACCCCAGACATATGCATTTACAATTGCAGTTTTGGGCTGTCGTCTCTGGTAATTTGCCCTCGGTTCCAAATTTCTGTTTAGGAAAAGCGCGTCTCCAACTGTTTGATCGAATTAATGCTTGAATCGCCGGTTGAATAGAAAAACAAACCTTCCAAGGGTTGTTCAACTCGAAGCCTAAAGGCGCTTCTGGTTTGTCTGTTTGTCCTCGTAGAGTTCCCGTAAGTCGGCGGTCGCGGTCCATCACTGTTCAATTCGTTAGTACGCTCGAGTTATTGTTCGGCTGGATCTATCGTACTTTGCTATAGACAAATTAGTATTGAAGGATACTGTCGAGTTTCCATAACTTACTCTATCCCATTGATCCACGGAGTAACGAGGTCGTTTGCCCTCGTTCTGCCAGTTCCTGACGACGGCAAGACCAGTACCAGAGATACCGAACATCTATCAATCATCAATGAGCTTCGGTATCGTGCGGTATCGAGATCGGACGGTGACATACACCAATTATGATGGCATAGGGAAGAAGAGCCTCAAAAGGGACGGGCATCGTGACGGCGGCGCTGCCTGAGCAGACTCGAAGGTATTCGGCGTATTTATCGGAGAACGAGAGTTCGAATTGGCCAGGCCTGACCTGTCTTCCGGGTTCGTCGCGGTGGTCGTGAGTTTACCGAGTAAACGGGCCTTAAATTGAAGCTCACGTCGAACCGAGCCATTGACGACTCAGCGATTGGTGATACAGATTTCGGTGCCTGAGGCCAGAAGCTCCATAACTATCCCTGCGTCGTTGTACAGTAACTGAGGGGACCTGTCGCACAGTGTGCTACCAAGCTCCATACCAGTAGAAGCGTAGCAAGTGAACAGAAGAACAGGGAGCAGCAAACTCCAGGTTCTTTATTGACAATCATTCAACACTCTCAAGGCATTTGAAAAAACGAATTGAAGTAAAGGAATCACCTAATTTATCTCCCTTATACTTGTATACTATAAGTTCCTCAACAATCCGCCGATAAGCACTTACCATTCCGGGCTTTTTTTCTCTCCCCTGGAGGGGCTCCTTAAGCAGCTGTCGCACGCACTGTGGCAACTAGCTCCCGCGACTGCTGTTTGATATCAGCCAAGTTGACGCGACGTGATTCAGCGGCTTTCCTATCGCATCTCTACGATCGTTAGACTCTCTACGAACGCGTGGTTCAAACCAACCTGGGCGTGTCAATTCACTTCCAAATTTTCGTTCCAGTAACCTGTATTGCGCATTCGCTCCCGGCCGTCCCTCCCCGCGTACCGCGATGAAGCAGACGTGACCAAACTGCGAGAAACCCTTCGCAACCTACCGAAAGCGACCGATATGCAAACTCGAGGCTCTCGTTTCAGGATATTTTCTTTTGGGACGCGGGGGTAACCATGACAGGCGCACAAACTATGGCTGAAGAGCTTCCACACAGCGTCATGGTTTCCGACGAGGATGCTGAATATGAGACGGCAGGCGAAACAACAAAAACAGTCGCATCTAGGTCAAGTGGAGGCAAAGGAAGCTCTGGTACG
This sequence comes from Fusarium agapanthi, assembly GCA_001654545.1. Classification (NCBI taxonomy): domain Eukaryota; kingdom Fungi; phylum Ascomycota; class Sordariomycetes; order Hypocreales; family Nectriaceae; genus Fusarium; species Fusarium agapanthi. The sequence goes on from LTDI01000543.1 coordinate 46,123, forward strand.
AATCAAGCTCCGGCAGAGAATGGCGATGCCGAGTTCGGCGACCACGACGCATCTGTCGAGGATGTAGACGCATCTGGAGAGGAGGACAACGACTATATAGCACCTCCGCAGACATCTTCTCACGGCAGTGTTGGACCTCCCCGAGGCGGCGATGAGGAGGATCATGAAAATATTGAAGGAGATGAGGAACATGAAGAAGATGACGTAGACGTCGAGGAGGATGAAGATGTCGATGCTGAAGGAGAAGACTATGAGGAAGAAGAAGGCGTTGGTGCCGTCAAGTTTCAACCAGGGACAAGAAGCGACGACGAAGATGACAGTGAAAGCGATAAATCCGAATCACCAAGCGCTAACGACGAAGAGTCAGACGAGGAGGCTGCATGGGATGATGCTGCAGAGGCCGAGGAAGATCATGAAGATGAAGAGACGGCCGCCTCCAGCAACTGCGTCTTCTGCGGCCATAACGAAGACGAAGACCCCAGCGAGGAGTTTGAGGTTTATCTGGCCTGTGTGCGTTGTGGTGGTAATGGTAAGTTCACCTACCACATCAGTATATTCTTTTTTGGAAACTTATCAAGTATAGCTCACCAACAATGCGCGCGCGATGCGGCTGCAATGAGTGCGGAGAATAGTAGGTTTCAATATGTGAATAAGCACAGTGTGGCCAATGCTGACAATACCAGCGCCCGAAAATTGGAAATGCCCTGAATGCTTCAGCAAAGAATCCGACGTGGGGAGTGAAGATGAGGAGATGGAGGATCACGATGTTGACCACAATGCCGAGATTCACTCCCAACAGTCTGATGTACCGGAGGTACAAGGAGAGCATGAGTCTGGTCAGCACGTCAACGATGATGAAGATGCCAGCTCCCAAAGCGACAATGACAGTGAGCTTGATGAAGAGCCTATTGACGCCCCTCGCAGCTTGAGAAAACGCAAATCTTCATCGCTAGAAGATGACGGAAATGGGGTTTCGCTGAGGAAACGACGACGAAACCAGTCCCAAGACGCAGGGTCAGATAGCACAGCACGAAATGGAAGTGCTGAACCAGGGCGACACCACCCTCCCAGAACTGTGCGTCTCAAAGTTCCACGACCCCCACCCGTCTCAATAGAGAAACGTACTCGTACCTCACTTGTACTTAAACTTCATGTCAAGCCTGGCAATCTTAAGGAAATCTTGTCTCGCAAAAAGCGAGAAAAGAGAAGGCAGCCAGGCAGTGCCACGCGCCCGACCCCTCAACGACAAGCCCTGGCTGCAACTCCAGCTCCAGTTGCCAGAGCCAACCTTACTGCTGCAACTATATCTAACCTTCCCACGCCTTTTACATCGGACAACTACTCACAACCATTTTATTCCTTCTATGACCACGAGGCCGATGAGATGAAGGGCAAGCCCTACGGCGGCATATTGACCGAGATCGAGGCCGACACGTCCAAGACTCTCCCTGATGAGGATGATCGAAACAAGTTCACCTCTACGCTAAAGAAAGCCGAGGATGACTGGAGAGCGCGTCTTCTGCAGGCCATGCAAGAAGACCCAAATCCCCCTACCCGAAAGTCGAAAAAGTCCGGCAACAACGGCAGTGAGATCGAATGCATCGATTTTGGCGGCTGGGAGATCGATACTTGGTATGCTGCGCCGTATCCTGCCGAATACAGCATAAATCGCGTGCTGTACATTTGTGAGTTCTGTCTAAAGTACATGAACTCTGACTACGTTGCTTGGAGGCACAAACTCAAATGCCCAGCCAAGCATCCACCAGGAGACGAGATCTATCGTCATGGATCAGTCTCGGTTTTCGAAGTCGACGGTCGCAAGAACCCAGTCTACTGCCAGAATCTGTGCCTTCTTGCCAAGCTGTTTCTGGGTTCGAAAACTTTGTATTACGACGTTGAACCCTTCCTTTTCTACGTTTTATGCGAATACAACGAGACAGGTTACCACTTTGTGGGATACTTTTCCAAAGAAAAGAGGGCTAGTAGCCAGAACAATGTCTCGTGTATTCTGACATTACCAATACACCAACGAAAAGGTTACGGCAACTTGCTCATAGACTTTTCCTACTTGCTCACCAAAGTGGAGGAGAAGACGGGCTCTCCAGAGAAGCCTCTCTCCGATATGGGCCTGGTCTCATATCGGAATTACTGGCGACTGGTTCTATGTCGATACTTTTTGAAGGTGATGGAGGATGAGAAACGCGCAACAGAAGGACTCAGCATAAAACGGATATCCGCCAATACCGGCATGACCCCGGACGATGTCATTTCTGCTTTGGAAGGTCTCAGGGCCCTTGTCAGAGACCCGCAGACCAAGCTGTATGCCTTCAGAGTCGATTTGGATTACTGCCGAGAATACGTGGGCAAGTGGGAAGCCAAGGGTTACGTTCAGTTAAAATCCGAAGCTCTCGTTTGGACTCCGTATGTGATGGGTCGAACCAATGCCGTCAACTTTGAACTCGGCCCACCGATCAATACCATCGCGCCAAGGGAAGACGACGAGGCCAAGATTGACGAGGGAAATGGCACGGCTGCCATCGAGGATCATCAACCAATGGTCAATGGGGAGAAGCACGATGCGTCTGCTCTCGAAGCAGTCGCAGATGCAGATGCAGATGCAGACGGTGAAGCTCCAATGAACATTAATGGAGAACAATCCCAGGAGTCTCCAGTCGAGAACCACAGTGCCGAGCCAGTGCCAGTCCAGTCCATCGAAGATGTGGCGCCGGGGCAAGAGAAAGATAAGGACGTTGAAATGGAAGATGCAAAAGCCGCAGGCCCCCCGGCTTGGCTACTACCATACCAGAACATTCCGTTCACCCGCTTTGAAGTGTTTCCTGCAGTACCTGGTGGTCGACGAGAAAGAGCTCGACCAAGTGTCAGTCGACCGACTGCCCCTCGCCCAGCCAGTGCTCCTAGACCGAAGCGTCCCAGCAACAGCCATCGACCATCCTCGTCTCGACCTAAGAGTTCAAAGAAGAAGACTGGAGGGACCGGTCGTGGACCAGGTAGATGGCCAAAGGGAACGAAGAAATCCGATTACGGTAACGCTACCAGTGGCCCTGGTCTACCGCCCGGCTGGGTCGATCGCCAAGCCAAATTACCAGGTGTCACAGAAGGCAAGGGGCCAGAACAGGACGTGGCAGTTCTTGACTCAGCAGCAGAAGACTCGGTTGTTGTCTCGACGAAGACTAATGGCGCCAAAGTCAATCGGATTACTGCAAATAATGTGGGATCGGGATCGGGATCGACGGAAGAGGCTGCTAGAGGAGAGGACGTGGATGCTGAGGGAGAGGATATCTAATTTTATTGAAAGCGGTCGATTACAGGAAGGCTTGGGGTTACGGATGTACTATATACCTTGGTAGGATCGGCGTGGGTTGCTTTATTGGCTTGATCTCGTCAGAGATAGGGGTCGTTGTTTGTAGCAAGCGCATTGTTATTGAAATACTAGACAAGACAGGTCACAGAACGGAATCATGCTTCTTGGAGGTTAAAGGCATGAGGAGCAGGACTAAGAATAGGACTAGGAATATGATTTATAACAAAGGAGATCTGTATTAGCGAGTGTCTGCCTAAGAATGCCGAGCGAGAGTGAGAGAACTATGTGACTTACCTATTGTTAGTTTATGTTATTTTTAATTTGGTATAATTGTAGCCTCAACAGGTTCGCCAAAGACCTCCAGCGCCTTTGACTGCAAGAGTCCAAGATATGCTTTATACATACGTTGGAACTCTGATTTCTTGAGCAATCCTTCGACCGAGCACTTGTCGAATGCACGATGCGTGGTTTTCTCGGTCAGTTTGACTACTGACCTGCCACAGATGAAGGTGTTCTTACCAGACCAATCTTGACTGCGGGTAGCCATGAGCGGTTTGTGATTGGTATCGCCGTCTTCAGGCTCCTCATCGGCGATATCACGAATATCCATGTACTCGTCTACCATGCCCCCCCGGTTCTCAAGACCTTTGCCGTTGTAACTGTAAATGGGCAGGCAAACGGCATGATCTCCCCAGATCTCGATGGTGATCATCTTGCGGTACTTGGAGTAGATGGGTCCGAAGCCAGAGACTGCTGTGTGATAGTTAGTCGTTGATACCTTGTCGTCGCGGTACTGACTATGGAAAGGAGCCGAGATGATGGTTCCAGGCCCGAGTTCGTTGAGCTTTCGCCTCTGGTCAGTTGGACGCATGTGCACGCTGACAGTCTCTCCGAGGCTGAGATCAAGATGGGCCTGGTGGACTCCGTAAAAAGATTGGCCGCCATGTCCAACATCTTCTGTTAGTGTACAGCGCCTGAGATAGGCAACATCGCCTCCAACGTTGGAAGAAACCGAGCTCCTTACAGAGGAAGCAGAGCACGTTGACATGGCATACGAGTCTCGATGCGAATGACGACCTCGTCGATAAGATACAGGTTCTCGGGTAACCCTTTCTGCAGGATAAGAAGTCGGCAGCCCTTTGTTGTTTGAATGGAATTGAGTATAGAACTTGGCTGCCAGGTTACGAAGCTGCCAGCTACAGTCCTTACACTCCCAGTCGTCAGCCGCAGAATGAAGAGAAGACATGAGAAAAGAAACAGAGTCCTTCTGCTCAACGTGAAGCCATGTATCTTCCTGATACGTGGTTGGTCGGCTGGGTTGCGTGGGTGAGAAGTGTGCGTGAGCAAAGATATTAGTCTTGAATTTATTAGCCCGGTTGCTGGTGTCAATTTTCAGTGCCTGCTGGAGATTTCTGTTTTGGACGAGACCTCTACTACGAGGATAGGACTTTCGAATGCGGTAATCGTTGAATGAAGGCATTTTGACGAGTTTCTTTCTTGTATATCTGGAATGTTTTGGTGATTAAAACCGGTTGTTGAAGCTGAAGTTGCAAAAGTGCATGTGAGTGATTTGATAGTCGTTGATATTGTGATTATATCCAAGACAGACTGCGATTATATAGTTTACTGGCTGTGCCATCTCTCGGGGCTTTCTTTATAGAGTTACGGGCAAGTGTCATGTTGTTCAGTCGGACAAGAGATATCTGAGATATGTTGTTTGACACAGGTGTGTTCGACATGGTGTTTATGAACAATACTTTGTCTGGAAGACTAACTGCTGATTTAGAAGCCCTGAACAGGTGCTTAGAATATGCATTAATTCTTAGGAAGCAGTATTTCTGGTGGTGTATTCTCTCGTAGGCTTGAGTGAACACTGGTGCTTCCTTTGCTGTAAGTCGACGTAAGCCTCAGAGCCATGTCGATCGAGAGTTTATTCCCTCCAATGAGTCAATATATGATCACATATTAAGAGATTTGTTTCATGTGGTCTCTCATTCATCACCTTATGATTATTTGATGGCCCTGGCTCTTACAGCTTAGAGGCTCAAGTTGACTAGTGCCGTGGGGGAACCTGGACCTTTCAAATACATGTAAGCAATAGCATCGATAATGTCACATCGAAGTAGGGGCTGTCTCCGCTGCCGCCAACGACGAGTCAAGGTATTTAGCAAGTGTGTTATTCTTTTCAAGTGAGACTTGATCTGATTATCATAGTGCGACCGCAGCCGCCCTTCATGCCAACGTTGTATCGCCCGCAATGAGCTGTGTGTAGGGTATCGAGATGAAGGCGACCTCATGTTTCAACACGAAACTGCAAAAGTTGTCCTGAAGAGTCAAACTTCTACTCCTTCCAGCTCGTCTCGTTCTAACAGCTCAAAATCTCCTCGAGGTCATCGTACAAGGAGTCGATCAGTTGAGCGTGTCTCGGAGAGCTCGTTCTCTTCAATCGCTTCTATCAATCTTCCAGCAGCATTTCCATGGTTGAAGGAACAGTCCAAAACAGAGCCCGTTTCCAAGGATGAACAGATAACGAGCATGTTCATGGATAAGTATGTGCTGCTTCCTTGTAATGAGTCATCCTCCCCTGGCTTTCTCGAGCATCTCCCTTGTTTGTTCAAAGAAGTCAATATCGAGGGCCGCTACGCATTGAGATTCGCTGTTCAAGCATGTGCTTTCGCAGATCTTTCTCGTGAACAAAGCCCGGAGGAACTAGTCAAGAGGTCGCTAGAGTACTATGGTTATGCTCTTGGTGCCCTTGGACAATCTTTGGCTGAAAAGAACAAGACACCAGATGATTACGATTTGATGACAGTGGCTATGCTGGATATATTCGAGGTGGATACACTACACAACTACACTCAATATACCAAGCTTATACTCTTATAGACACTCTTTATGCCTGGCTCGTCGACAACTGGTGCGCACGCCCAAGGCATGGCACATATTTTGCGACTCCGTGGCCACCAGCAATTCCATGACCCCCGTGGCTGGGGCCTGTTCCGTCTAGCTCACCATAGACTGGTAAGCAAACCTGAGCCTTGACCATGTGAATACGGGGCTTAGAATTTGAAGCAAAAGCAGCATTTGGCTAAGCAATCGAGCCCACTACCTGAATCGCAGGATTGGCTTGAGAAGTTGAACGATGATATGGCTTCGGTAAAGCTAGAGAAGGATGGTTTAGCAATCAACCAAGCGTGTCAGCAGGCAAATCAGTTACTGACTTCTATCGATGCTGGAGACGTTGAAGCACGCAAGTTGTTAGACCTGATGGATGAGATGCTAAGCCTTGATCAAGAAGCTACTCGCTGGCGAAAAAGTCCAGAATGGAGCTTTCAGACTAGGACTCATGAGGAGATACTTGATAACAAAGAGTCCAGCTTTTGGTTGCCAGAGTCTGTTCAGCTTCACCCAGACTTGTGGATGGCCTATGAGTGGAATTATCACCGTACTGCCCGCATCATTCTTCATCAGAAACTGGTAGCTTGCTTGGAAAAGGTCAATACTGCGCTACCATCAGACTCTGGAGCTGCAACTCGGATCACCGAATCAATCAATACCATCCAGTCTTTGGCTGGCGAGATCCTGGCAACTGTTCCTCAATCGTTTGGCGATATCGACCGCCTCGGTCGATGGCATGCGGGGTCAAAGACGGCTCGCTGGCAGGCCGCTGGCGCATACCTTTTGCTCTGGCCTATAAAGATCATCAAAAGCCAGAGCGCCTTGACGACGGGTTCACAGAAGGAGGATGCGCAGAGAGTGTTTGAACGGATCAGAGAGTGCACGGGCATCAAGTCAAGCTTGGGTGTTCTATCCGAGATCTAATCATAAGTCTGAAGACACGAAATTCACAATAGTATACTCCCTTAGACTAAGGTATGTTATGTCATCAGAACACAGTCTCGTCCAATTCCGTTCCATCCTTAAGAGTGACAGTTTCAGCACCAATCATGACAAAAATGATCTGGCACGTAACGTCGCCCCTATTCTCCCAGCTGTGATTCACGCCCTGTTGAACAATGACCTCTCCTTGCTTAACAGTCTTTCCCTCTCCACCGTCCAGCCCCAGCACTATCTCACCTGACAGAACCACCGCGTAGTCAAGGCTTTTGGTACGATGCATAGGCGCTTTGCCGCCGGGCTGGATCTGGGTCATGCAGAAGAGAGAGCCCTTGGGGGGACATATTGGAAGAGAGTTCTCAAATGATGGGACAGAGTCTGTGTTGTTGACGGGGACGCTTTGACGGACGTCGAAGACGTTGAAACCACTGCCTTGAGGACCAAACGGTTGAAAGGGTGTGACATTTGTGTCAGGGACGAATATGGAGGTTCCCTCCTCACTGTGCGTGGTTCGTACAAGAAGAGGAGAGGAGTTTGAGGGTTGAGGGGCCATTGTTGATGATATAGGTAGTGCTTGTTCTATATGTGTATTCCGTGTAAGTGAAGAATATAAAAGGATGTATGGATGGGTATGGGAAGATGAAGATAATGGAGTTGAACAGATGAAAAGACTGAAAGAGAGAAAAGGCCTTATTTATACATGTTTTGTAGCTAAGTATATATTCGGCCTTGAGAGAGCGCGAGCGTCAGTCGTATCTTGCTTGATCTTTTTTTAGTCGTTAACTAACGTTAGTAGTGATCGTCAGCCTCAACCTCAACTACCTTATAGTCTACAAGGTTCCTCGCGCCGCTTTCCCAATTAGGAAACACCCACGACTGGCGATGCTACGGTGAAGATCCTCCCGCTATTCTCAGTCTAGTGACGACAACGTCTTAGACAGGACAAGCATCCCCAGGCCCATTCGATGATGCCGGATCCATCTTGTACGAAGGATTCTTCAGCTCCAAGTCATCTTCCGCAGGCGGTGCGACACCCTTAGGGTACCTGAAGGGGATATAGCAAAAGTACACCGTAGATACTGACTGAGCGATAAGAAACCACCCAATGAAAACGATGGGGCAGCCGAGGAGGGTGATGATGGCAGAGAGGTAGAATTGGACTGCCATGAGGAGAAAGGCCATTCCGCTGGCGGTACGTGTTGCTCTCTGGGCGTTCTTATACGCGGTTTTTGTGTCTGAGACGAAAGAGTCAGCCAAAGTCCAGCTAAGTTACTTGAGTATTTCTGACATGGCGTTGTGTCGTTGTGGAGGGTCGATGCGACGATGGCCAGGGATATCTGAGCCACGGCTACTAGAATATAGCCATAACCTAGAAGAGTCAGTACAAGCTACAAGTTACCACCCAGTTCAAGATACTGACATATGGCAAGATGTTGTTTTTCTCCCGTTACAGACATATTGGCGGCTTTTGCAGATGATTACTTGTGATAGAGAGAGACTGGCGGTAAATACTGGTAGGGTATTTGAAGATAGTATAAGAGAAAGATCCTCGTATTGAATATATATATATATTTGCTTCTATCATAAAGCTCACAATGTTTTGTACTGGCACAGGCTGAAAAGTTTGGTCGGCCTCTCATGCATGTGTACTGTTTGTGCACGATATCAAGAAGACCCTCTCTACCAATCGCGACCGAGGTGCTACAAGCTAAAGAGACAATATCAGTGAATTAACTTGGACTCATCCAAAGACTCGAATCAGAGGATGGCACGTCTTCAAGTGCCAGGCAGTGGCAACAGACTCAGCCAAGGAGGCCCAATGAACCGTATCTAAGCTTAACAAGATCATTGTGTATACGGTGAGTACGCTTATACCATGATAATGTGTACGCCATTTAGTCTCAGGGTACTTGACATAGAGCATCTCGAACCCGAGAAAGCAAGATCAAGATGCAGGAAAAGATACTTAGCATGGGAAAGTCTATGCAGTTCAAAACAGACTCTTGAGGTATCATATAAAAGTCTAACTAGGACCAAAAGCCCAGTGATAGGATCGATCCAAAGAGTCTAAAATTTGTTATCTTAATATTATACTCCAAGAAGTGGCCAGTAGGAGTTTCTATTTGCTCCAGCAGAGATATGACTTTTTATTTCTACTCGGATTTCACGACAAGCCCATCAGAACACGCTGAAAAGGGCCCCCTCAAAAGCCAAGAGTATCTTTGTGATTAGACTTCAAGGTGAAGGGAACAAATACGTTGCTCCCCTTCCCGTTCTTCTGTTATTTCCCTTTCCCCTTCCCCTTATTATCCTCATACTCTTCTCTTTGGTCAATCTTCGATTCTAAGCCTATCACCACCATCATCATCATCATGCCTGGAGACGACAACTCCACCGCTTTCTTGGATAATAATGACCTTATCAGTTCTGGCTCTGATGACCTTGGCTTCCAAACAATGGCCAGAGTCACAGCCACAGCAGTGGCCAAGGCAACCACTGCAATAGTCACAGAAACAGCAACAGAAACATCAGTACTCAAAGAGCAGATCGATTTTATTCTAGACAATAAATACTCTCATGTTATGGGTACTTCCGTCCTTAACCCTTCTCGAGACTGGTCTAATCTACTAAACTTGATGTTACAGTCATATTCGCTATTGTCGCTGTTCTCGCTGTTCTTGTATCCATCGCAATCATCTTCACTGTGATCAGCAGCTTTTCAAAAGTCAGGGCCTGCATGCCACCTCCTGGGGACGACAATGGACATGGTAAATACCAACTCTACTCTGCTTCTCTCTACTGCTCAGTGCTGACCGATACTGTCTCTAATTAGGCCTGAACATGTACGGTTGCTACAGGAAAGCCCAGGTATATTTCATCTTCATCATCATGTTTCTGCTCGGCTGCATTGCCACCTTCACTCTAGCGACAGCCAAGATCATGTTGCTGGGCAAGATAGAAGGCTCTGTAGACCTGTTGAGTATCGCCTTTGCCGTCCAAGCCTTGACTTGGCTATCTGCACTCTTGGCCAGCCGCTCTCTGATGGACAATACCCTCACTATCTTCACAGAAAGAGAAGCAGACATGGAGGTTAACGAATGGGATCCCAAGTTGTAGACTGGTGGTCATCGAATCGACAATTGACGACAAGGACAATCAAAGCAAGGGTTTAGTGAGGGAATCGAGCAATAAATTGGCAATAAACCGCCAAAACACACATAATCACTGATCCTATCTCCATCTCCAAGTGCACATCATGATGCGGCTTCACTGCCAACTCCCTCACCATTATCTCCCTCATCACAATAGACATACTCATATTCCTCCGCCTTCCTCTCTCCCCAAAATCCTTTACCGTAACTGACAAGAATCTCTTCCCCCTTCTTGATCCCTGCTCCCTTCTTATTCTTCTTCCCACCTCCAAGCACCCAAACTCCCACACAAAACTCTCCCCATCGCTCGCACCAAACCGTCCTAAACTCCGCATTCGCCCTCTCTCCCACGCCTCTAAAGTCGTTCACGAAACGTCCTTCGTTCCCCCCATTCGCTGCATCAACAGCTGCGTCAAGCTCTCGGTCCAGCCACAAGTCGTAGTCGCTTTCTGTTGACGATGCTGAGCCTGAGTGCACTCGGCCGAGATACGCGAGGATGAAGCTACCAGGCGCAAGATTCTGGGCTGCAAAGAGACCACTTTGGCCGTTTGCTGGGTGTGACGGCTCAGAAATGGGCTGGATCTTGACCAGATTGCACGGTGTTGCTGTCGCTGACGATGCGATGATTGGAATGCCACTTGAAGCAGACGGTTTGTTTCTCAGAGCTTGTATGTGCGTTGGAGTTAGACTCTTGTCATGAAGAGGCGCCTTGAGATAGGGGAAGCCATCTGGCCAATTCTTTGGTTTAGACATGACGAAGCCTATAAACACGTGATGCAAGATGGAATCTAATAAATGAATGAATGCGATTCATTCACTATTATTAGCTTTGCTTTGCTCTGCTTGCAGTAGCCGAAACTCCCAATGAGGTTGATGATGATCCACTGACCCCACGTATAAATAAATAAATAAATAAGTAAATCTATCAAGTCTGCCACAGTCCAAAGTTGCGACTCAATACAAACATCCATCACATCACAGTCAACACAAAAGGTCCCAAGAATGCAATTGTTTCCTTATTACCAATGCTCCATGCAACTATCTAGACTATTTCTACAGGTCGATCTCATGAGACCATAAATGAATGCCCGCCCTACTCTCACGCCCTCAAGACACGCTTGCTCCTTTTAAGTACGTACGTCGTCCACCTGCATTACTAGACTATCGTATAACCACTCCAATATGGCATTAATCCTATACTGCTAACGTCCACATCCTTCTAGTGGGACATAACTTCCCGGTATCGGTCCATGCTCAAGTCCACCGAGTATGCCAACAGACGATCTTGTGTCAAAGGCAGGTTGAGAATCCTAGACCTTAACTCCATATCCTGCAATGCATAGTTAGTAACTGTTTCAACCTTACGTTCCATCCGCTAAAACATACCTGTTTCTTCTTGCTGGCTTTAACAATCTCCTTAGCAGTCTCATCTGCCATGTCAGACACGGCAGCGTACCCCAACACTCCAGAATCTCCTGTTTCCTTGTCCATCGCGTGTAGACCTGCAAGAAGCTTCTCCAAAACTGCCTGTGGTGCAATCTCATGCCTCGCGCGATACTGAACGAGCTGCAGGAAGAAGCTGTAGATCTCCCCTCCAAGCGGCCAGTCCGAGATCACCTCCTGTCGGCCTTCAAACTGAGAGAGAAGAGCAGAGAGGTCCGCGTAGTCGCGTTCAACAATGGCTAGCGGTGCAACCTCCTTGACGAGAACACGGTGAGCTTCCACAAAAGAGCCGGCACGCAGGAGGCATTGCACTTCTGAGTATGCATCCTTCTTAACGCTGCGCATGTACAGAGCCAGGGCCTCCCAGATCCACAACGAAGGGATTTGGAATTTTTCGGTGAGTACCTGGAAAGTGGAAGAGTTTTCATCGCCGATGAGGTCAGCATGCCGGGCAAGATGTTCCTGGATAGCCATCTTGCGGGCGAGGGGCTTGCTCAGATGCAGCAAAACGAACACTGCCTCGAGCCATTCACCGACGCTTGTTAGTTGCGAGGCGAAAGCAAGAGTAGCGGCGTCGGCCTTTTCAGCGCCATCCTGACCGAAAGAAACCTTGCCACTAGATGCAAGCGCAAGGCCAAGTTGCCAAGTCAGCCTCATGTCAAGTGGAGAGAGCTGCGAGTTTTCAGGGCGCAACACAGCCTCCAGGTCGGTGCCGTCATTGGCGTATAACTGTAAAAGACCCCAGAGAAGATCTTGCCGGCGATCGGAGTCGGCATCATCCCACAAGGGCTTGATACCCTGATCAATATACCAAGGCAACGGAAGGTATTCCTTCTCCTGGTCAACGTCATTCTTGAAGCTATGCACTGCAGCTGCTAGGTCGTCCTGCTGAGCGATCGAGTACCACAGTCGGAGACCAAAGGCCTGCTTCCAGTCGAGTCCAAACTTTTTCGAAATAACAAACGAGTCCAGGCGGTCCTCGACAGGCACCCCCTTCATACCTTCGCAGACACATGCATTACCCGAAATGAGCTCGTAGATGGTACGGATCGATTCTGAAAATTCCGACAGCATCTTTGAATCGTGCCATGCCTTGAGCTGTTCTCGCATGTCTTTCTTGGCAGCATCACTGGTGCCAATAAGAGGCACCAAGGTGGCCAGGTGGAAATTCTTTCCGTCAAGGAGGTGCTTGCAAGCGTCGATGATCCGATGGCCAGCTAGGCACGCAACAGCCTTCTCTTCGCTCGATCCTGCCAGGCCGATAGTCGTAGCCGAGTCTACAAGGAGAGACCAGAATTGCGACAGCTTGTTCCTGCGGAGAAGATGCTCCGGCTGACTATTGTCGTTTACCGAGTCGAAAAGGATACTGGCCAACTCCCATACATGCTTCTCCTGCATGCTTGCGGGGTCGTTCATGTCTTGTTGGTGGAAGACATCCTGTAAGTGAGTAACGTTGAGGGAGGCGAAAGGAACATCATCAACTATTCGGATTTCAGTGAGCTTATCCTGGTTGCCCAAGTATCGCTTGGATTGCTATATGGCGAGTCAGCATATATCTCGAGGTCGATGCTTAATAACTAACCTCCATTGCGAATGAGGCTAGGCGGAGCTCTTGCTTGTCAGCCTGAATCGAACAGCGTTGAAAAGAAACAAGGTCGGTATTATGGGTGAGAGATCGTCGGCTGCCTTCTAAAGCCAGTGGTCGAGGAACGACAAGTGTCTCGTCAGGACCCCATGTAGGTCGGCCAGCATCGTGGAACGTCTTTTCGTAACCGTCCAAAGTCATTGTCTTGTCTTGTCGCTCGTAGGGCCACTAATCAAAATCAATTTTAGCATCAATTCATATACTATAAGTCAATAGATACATAAACCTCCAGGAATTACATTCTGGGGCCACTCAGGTAACGACTAGGGAACCGACCTTGGGAAAGCCTTTGCCGGAGACTGAGGCTCGAGGTTTCTGGGGCGCTGGCTTGGGTTTCTCAAACAATGAGTTCATGAGGTCGATGCTAGTCGCAAACCCACGGCCTTTATCCATGCCAATGGTGCTTGCCGCGAAATTGTCCAGCCTATCGTTCTTTGCAATACTCTTCCTCCAAATGGATGATTTCCGTAAAGTGTCTGATCCACTCTTGTCGAGGTCGATCAGTACACCCGTCTGTCTTGAGGGAGAGTCATTCAGCTCTCTCAACAGCTGTCGGTCTCGCTTGACTGGGCTGACAGTCTTTCTTAACATCTCCATCCAATCGTCCCCATCAGCAACCTCCAGCTGCACAGGACCAGCAGAGTCCTTAACAGCTCGCATTCTAGCTCTGAGGATGCCTCCAGGAGTCGCCTTCACGGCTTCCGGAACACCCTCGGACGAGTTGTCGTCGAGCTCCGCGGCCAGATGCGGTTCGAGAGAAGACCTCGCCATGTCTTCATCCTCGGACACGTCATATTCATCACCCACATCATCGGCGTGTTCCTCCTCGAGGGACAGCCTGACATCGTTGGGTGCGGAATCCGCGGAGCTATCCCCTAAAAAAGACTGCTCGCCGGAGAACTGGGGTTGTAAGGCTTGAGCTTCATCGTCGAAACCACCAGGAAGACCTCGATGCCTTCGAAACTCGAATGTGTCATCTTCCATGGGAGAGTTGAGAGAGTTGACGGAAGCATCGAGAGCCACCCCCTCGGGGGCGGCTGGCTCGTTCTGTGTCATCTCCTCGTCGTCGGAATCATCGTCGTCAAGGCCATAAGTGGTAAAGTGCTCTACTGAGAAGACCCAGACACCAGTCTCCTTGTCGTAGCTCTCAAAAGTTGTGTTCTCGATTCGCTTGAGACGCTCAACGTGTTTGTTAAACCGTTTAGGGTCATTGGCGATACGCTTACCACCACGGGGCCACGACTGCTCGAGAGCAATCCTGGCGGGAACGTTGAGGCCCTTGCCGACAGGCGGTTTCTTGGCTGAGATCGGATAGACTGTAGCAGATCGAGGCTCAAGCACAATAAGAGTACCGCAGATCTCAGCAAGATCAATGTTGCTGATGTCTACAGGGACCTTGAAAGAAACATAACCAACGTTGTCACGGCCAACAGTGAAACCATCGACCTTTTGGCGCTGCATACGGTTCAATTTTTCGAGATCCTCCAAGGGAGGTGACATCCAGTATTGTCCGGGAGCATTGTCAGCGGTGCTGGTATATGAAGCCTCGGGAGTGGCAGTATTGTCCTCCTCATGAACGATAGCCAGCTCGTTGCCCTTAACTTCTTCCATTTCGGGAGTCTTGGAGCCGGCCGAGCCGTTCGAGCCATTAGCTGTGCGGGTCTGGCGAGGAGTCTCGTCGTTGGCTGGGCTTTCAACGTCGCTAGCAGTAGGAAGAGCACCGCGAACAGGTGTGCTGTCATCCATGTCAACGTTGCTTGTGTCAAAGCTGACACGCTTGGAGAGCTTTCGGGAACCAGTTCCAGCATCTGAGGTTCTGTCCTTCTGCGATGTTGAAAAGAGATCACTCCTGATGTCTCTGTTGATAACGAGCTTCTTGGAGCCAGTGCTCCCATACCACCTGGGCTGAGATCCATTAGAGAAAGCTCCGGGGGCAAGAATACTGTCTTCGGTGTTGAAGCTGCGGCGCAGGTTGTTGGTCGACAGGCTTTTACTGAGATTTCCAGATCGGCTAGAGCCTAGCAAATTGTGACCGAGGTTTCCAGGTGTGCTGGAAATACTACTCGCGGGGCTGCCCGAGGGGGTTCCGTAGTTGCTGTAAGAAAAGCCGAAGCCTCGCTTTTGGGGAGTAGCATATCGAGAAGCAGAGGCCGGAGCCAACTTATACATAGGCAGAATCGAGCTTCTCCTTGGCTTTGAACCACCACTCAGTGGAGTAGCCAGAGGACCGGGGTTCTGAACTTCGTTTCCACCGAGGCCAGCAAACAGACCAGGAGAACCGAATGCCGAAACGTCGTTAAGGTTGGCAGTCAGACCCTGAGGGGCATTGACGGACTGGCTGTTACCCAGGATTGAAGCTCCATTCTGTTGCTGTTGCTGGTTTGTGCTGCCGCCGAATAGGGAAGATCCAGCGTTCTGGTTGTTTTGGCCGCCAAAGAGACTGCTTCCAGCATTGTTACTGCTGCCACCGAACAGACCAGGCTTTTGCTGCTGGTTATTGGCGCCACCGAAGAGACCGCCGGTATTTTGGTTCATCTGAGTATTTGAGGTCAAACCGCCGCCAAAACCAGTTCCACCTGTGTTCGTTTGAGCTGTGGTGCTGTTTCCGAAAAGGCCACCAGTTGGGGCAGGCTTGCTACCGAACAGACCACCACCAGCATTGTTGTTGGCGGCACCAAAGCCAGCCGTATTCGTCTGCTGTTGATTGTTGCTAAATAGGCCACCGCCAGTACCAGTTGTGCCAGTGTTTGTGTTGCCAAATAAGCCAGTACCAACAGGCTTCTGTTGGTTGTTGCCGCCGAACAACCCGCCCGACTGCTGTGTTTGGTTGCTCTGGCCAAAGAGGCCACCACCGGTGTTTTGCTGTGTCTGGTTGTTGTTCTGTCCAAAGAGGCCACCACCAGTGCTGGCAGCTTGGGTACTGTTGCCGCCGAAGAGGCCACCGCCGCTGTTTGCAGTGTTGTTATTTGCCCCAAACGCGTTATTTGTAGTGCTGGCTCCAAATCCACCGGTAGTGCTAGTATTCGTGTTTCCGAAGCTGAAACCGGTACCAGCAGGCTTGTTCTGAGCAGCTCCGAACAGTCCACCACCGGTGTTCGTGTTCGTCTGACCGAAGCCAGCCCCGGCGGTGTTTGTGCTGCCAAAGCCACCTGTAGTGTTGGTGTTTCCTCCTCCAAAAAGACCGCCGCCAGCCTGGTTCGTCTGCGTGGTTGTGCTGCCAAATAGGCCTCCAGCAGGTTTGTTCGCAGTGCTGCCAAACAAGCCCCCGCTGGCGGTGTTGTTGTTGGTTGCTCCAAAACCAGTCGAGCCAAAGCCAGTGCTGGGTGTTGAAGTGTTGTTCGTGTTGGATCCAAAAAGACCACCACCAGTGTTGGCCGTCGTGTTCGCCCCAAAGCCTGAAGCTGCGGTTGTATTTGTGTTAGTTCCAAACCCTCCGCCAAAACCTGAGCTCACACCAAACGCACCACCACCAGTAGCATTGCCATGTCGCCTTCCTTGGACGTAATCGGCAAGTCGAAGTTCGTCAGCCGACCACTTCTTGTAGGGATCTTGGAAAAGGATGTTTTGGTAAGAGTTGGTCGAGGTACTGTTGGCTTCCTTTTCGCTCCATGCTTGGAAGGCCGCAACAGCAGTGCCAGGAGGGTCGCCCGCAGCGCCGCCAAGCGTATTGGTGCTTGAGGCGCCAAATCCTGCGCCAGAGCCGAACCCAGAGCCGAAGCCTGTCGTCGCGGGGGCAGTGGTAGTGTTGTTGCCTCCGCCGAAGAGCGATCCGCCGGTGTTGGGTGTGGTGCCAAAGCCAGTCTTGTTGGCAGTGCTGCCTCCAAACATACCACCTCCTGTGTTACTACCGAACGCTGATGTGGTGTTGTTTGTGTTGCTTCCAAAACCTCCAAACCCCCCTGTGCCAGTGCTGGTGTTGTTGTTGGTGGTTGAGGAGCCGAAGAGGACACCTCCTGTGTTGGTAGAGGTAGAACCGAATGCAGGTTTAGCTCCAAAGCCGCCGGCAGTATTTGTTGATCCAAAGCCGCCTAAGAGATTGTTAGTATGTCGATGTCGATAGAGAGCTTCGCGCACTGGATTCGTCTCTCAATGGTAGATGACAGCGATGCGATGAAGTAAAATTTAGCGTACCGGTTGTTGAGCCAAAGCCTGCTGTGGTGTTGTTATTATTATTATTATTTCCGGTTCCAAAGAGGCCACCAGAAGTGTTGTTGTTTTGGCCAAAGCCGCCGAAGCCGCCGCCGAAAGACATGATGGTCGCCGATGATGAAGTTGTTAAGGAGTGGATGTCAGTCTGCGCTCCTGTGATTTTTCAGGGCGAGCACGCGTGTGAGCGTGCATGTGGAGAAGAGAAGTTGATTGAGCTAGGGTGAGGTACCTCAGTGGCTTTAGTAGTAGCTTAAGGCCTGTCGCACTTGCTCCGTAGGCCCCAGTGCGTTGCTGCCTCAGACAAGAATTTTGCAGCTTGATTGGTTCTTTAGCTTGAACAGCCAATCAGGGGCTGCGCCAGAGCTACCTACTGCTTGAGTCACTGATGCCTGCGGTAGGCCCAAAGTCTACCTGCTTCAAAGGTACCAAGGCAGACTCGACGTCAGCCAAACCCGCGTTTGGTTGGCCAGCTCTGCACGCGCCTAGGAGCCTAAGAAAACAAATGACATCTTGACTTGGTAATTTTGCTTCCTCGAGCTCAACGATAGGTAAGGTACTTAGTAGGTAACCTACACTCTACAGTTTCTCCCGAGTTAGGCTTTGATCACGATCCCCAAGGTTTTATTATCCAATAGCTGTTCCCTTGTCCTACGTCTGACAAGCACAATGGCCCCGGGGTGCAAGACTTCTGATATTGAACTAAGGTACTAAAAATACTCAGTCTAAGATTCTCTAAATCTTTACTAAATTGTGCTAAGTTTGCCTAAGTTTGCCTAAGTTTACCTAAGGCTTTTTGTCACCTGGGATAGACGTCCTAAGTTTTATTGCATCCCCTTGAATGGCTATAAGTTCGGACCCACCTAAGCCATCTACAGCAATGACAATGAAGCTGCCCAACCAGGCAGAATATCTTGAGCCTGGAAGTGAAAGACACAATAAAGATTTATTAGCGCTCAGACATAGAAGGTAAACAGATGACAAAAGACTTCAATTTTAAACCAATAGAAATATAATTATTGTACGTATGTTGAGACCCTGACCATAACCCATGTAGCCATTGCCAATTTCCTGCAACAAGGTGCACTAATTTTTTCTACCACCGCGTCAATGGTCGCGTCACACAACCTACCTCTAAGCATCCATCTCTTTCAGCTCTTTGAACACACAACATAACCTTGCGCCACGCTCCTCCAACATCTTCGCCCTGTCGCATCAGGTGCCTTTACTATCGTCAATCTCTGCGATCATAACTACCTTCAAATTTCGTTATTTCACCTGTTGTTTGGCGACCATTGCATCCACCGCCTTGCTTGCTCGATTGCCGCTCTCTTCCAGCCACATTGAGAAATCAAAACAATGAATTCTCATGCGACGCCACGCACTGCCTTTCAAGGGCGCTCGTTAGGTGGCTCGGGACTTCCTCCGCAGTCGAGGCAGCCAGTTGCTCCTCAAGTGTCCTCAAATGAAGACTATAGTACGATTCCGGAGGAGGACCGCGAACATATTGATGAAGTTGTAGGTTGAGTTTGAGCCGCCTTGAGAAACTCTCCGCTTACAGTTACTTCTGCCAGTTTGATCTGATGGACATGAAGAAGAAGGGATGGCTCAACAGTTACGAATTCAGACACTCGCTAGCAGCGCTAGGCTTTGATATGTCCAAGCCTGATTACTTCAGAGAACTACAGTCATACGGCTCTGTTCCTCCCGAATGGCAAGATCCTCACAACTGTCCTGTCAACCGCCTCTATGTTTACCTCGACCAATTCCGATTATGCGCTGCCAAGTTACTCGCCAACCGCGACCCCAGACAAGAAGCGACAAAAGTGTTTAACATGTTTGATTACGACGGAGATGGTGTTATTTCCTTTGAGGACATGCGACGACTAGCTTCTGATATCAAGGAAGAGAGGACCATGACAGACGAGGAAATTCAGAGCATGATTGAGCATCTGGATCACGAGGGCAAAGGCGGTGTAAACTTGGAAGAATTCATACAGATGATGGAGGAGGCTGGCTAAGCCTAACCACAGGAGTTCAAAGAATGGCACAATACCAGCCGTGCCAGAACATGACAGTAAAAAAGCCCGGTGCAAGTGGCATCGCTTGGGGTTCGCATATTATCCACGCCTGTCGCGCTTCGAGGTCGATATGTCCGCTTGCAATATTGGGTCTCCATCTTGAGCCGATAAGGTGCTTGTTGCAACAGATCGAGCGAGGCACATGACTGTCTCAGAATCGTCCTCGCGAGGACAGAATTGTCCCGAATACACGAGGCTTGGCTAGCCGAGTCAAGCCACACTGTCAGACAAAGAATGATTCAGACAGCGACCTTTCAAGCGGTTTGGGTATTTTAGTTAGCTGCTGGGCGCATTAAACATTGAAGGAGAAAATGGGAATGGCGTAATATGGCTACAGCGGAGTCAATGGGTAGATTTCAATAACATCTAAGAATTGTTTTTCTTTTCTTGAATGCGCCAGGTGCGCTGTCTAAAATCCCAGAATCCATCACAAAAGCTTTCCCATTCTCCCATCACAACGAAGCCACCCAAATATCAGACTCAACGATGGTCCAATACCATAAAAATATACCGAGAACAGGGGAATACCATCCTTCGCCTGCGCAAAAAACGGGAATCGGGTTCAAGCCGGGATATGAAGATGAACGTACAACAAAGAAAAGTCAGGGGTAATCAACCAAACCATCACACAACTAGCTGGTCACCGATATAAGAGCGTAAATTTCGATTTAGGAACTCAACTTAGAACTGGATCAAGTCGTGGTTCTGCTGTTGTTGCTGTGGTGCCTGCTGATGGGCGAAGGGGTTGTTCGTCTGTCCATTCATGCCAGCAGGTCCAGTCGCAGCAGGCATCTGAGCGCCATAGTTGACAGTGGGCATACCCGTGAACTGCTGTCGAAGGAAGGGGTTGTTGCCAGTAGCCTCAGCGTTGATGCGGGCAACTCCTGCACCGGCACTGTTGACGAACGTGCCGGGAGCTGTGTGCTGGGCGGGAATGCGAAGGTTGCCTGTGTTGCCAAAGGTGTCCATGCCGTCACCGCTCGCAAGCAGAGTGTTGAGTCGTGCCTCGTGCTCGTTCATCTCCTTTTGGGGAGTGGCGAATGAAGGTTGCGACTGAGGGAAGCTATTTTGTGATTGCAAGGGAAAGCCGTTCTGCTGCTGGAGGTGGGGCTGAGTCTGAGGTTGGTTGCCAAAGGAGTTGAGGCTCTTCTGTTCAGGAAGCGCACCGAGAGACGAGATTGGGTTTGGTCGGGCGGATTGAGGACGGCTGAACTGGGCGAAAGGGTTGTTGGAACCAGTGGGAGTTGGTTGCAATTGCTGCTGGCTATTGTTGGTTGCCCAGGGGTTGTTGCTACCAGGCTGGAGAGTAGGTTCAGGAGAAGCAGGCGATGAGAAAGACTGCTGCTGGGGCTGCTGTTGCAGGTAAGGATTGAAGCCTGTGGGCTGGGGTTGAAAGCCTTGCTGGTTTTGCTGTTGTTGCTGGCCATAAGGATCGAAGCCCATGCCTGTCTGCTGGCCGTTGAAACCGGTGTTGTAGTTTGGCTGGAAGCCTGTGGGTTGGGTTTGCTGGAATCCAGTATAGGCGTTGTTCATGTAGCCAGTAGGCTGAGCTTGGTTCTGCTCAATGGGGTTGGCAAAGAAGTCAACAGGGTTTCCTTGCTGGTATCCTTTGTTGAAGCCAGTGTACTGTGGCTGGCTGGTTTGCTGCTGAGGAGTAGGATCGTCGTCAAAAAGAGAGGCAGCGTTGCTGTTCTCGAGCTCCCTGCGCCTTCGTTCTTCCTCTTCCTCACTGAGCTTGATTGCCTTCGCCAAATCGTCATCGTCAACTGGACCGTTCTGTCGGCTTTCGCGCTTCTTCCTGTCTTCCTCCTCCTGATACTTGCTTGCCTCCAGAGCTAGACGGTACTCAGCGTCTTCCTCTTCGTTCATCTGTCGTCTCGGCTGCTGTCGTCGGGTTCCGTGGTTCACAGGCTCAGCATGCTGAGGAGCAAATTCCTCGAGGCCAGTGACGCGCGACTTCCAGGATCTTCGGTCGCTTCGCTCGGCCCGCAGCCTCTCTTCGTCCAAAATGAGTGAAGTTAACTCCTTGGCAGCAACTCGGACTAGCTGGGTGTTAGTGGCAGCTTTCAACGGCACGTATACAAACACTGACCATTTTGTCCGACATCGCGACCATCTTCGTCGACATATTGGAACTCTCGCAGAGTCTTGATAATATAAATACTCTGTCGAGCCCATGTAACAACAAGTTCTGAACCCTCGTGAAGACAATAATCCAGAACCTTGAGGGCTTTGAGTACGTGACGCCAATTCTTTCCCTTGTCGTTGAGACGCTTATCGATCATGTCCATAATTTCGTAGAACTCGGTGGATCTAATCGCGTCATGCCAAGTCAGTACTTCCCATCGTGCACAAGGTAGCTGAGCAATGCGCAGGGTATTACATACGTGTTGTATGTCATTTGAGCAATCTCGCTCATTTGAGTGCCGGTCGGGCCCCATGGGTCATTACTGGTAGCTACATGTCACTGTCAGCGGAGATGTTCCAGCGACGCAATCGAGAACACAGGGAGTTCTAACCTTCTCGGACCTTGACCTGGGCGCTAGAGTAACCTTTGGTCACATTTTTGACACTTCGCATTACCTTGGACATGATGGGCGATTTGTGATGTTGACTGTCTAGTTTCTTTGGTGAACCGGATGCGTTGTGAGCGCCAATGGATCGGCCGAGGTATGATTTCCCGGTGTGATTCGATGAAGCTTGGAAAAAGGATTGGCCAGATCAAACTTTACAGGCGACAACCTCTGCGACACAAATCCGACACGCGCCAGTGAGACGGAGTCCACGGAAGTAGTGCAGGGAGGGGGGTTTGAGGGGGTTGAGCAAGCTCCTAGGATCACGAGATATCCGCTCCGGTAATTGCGTAGCCTTTGCGACAAGTCCCAGCCAAAAGAACAAGAATCAGTCGCCGTTTGTCTGAAGTTTGGCGATCAAGGGGAGGATCGTCTGTGGAGGGTGGTTGGAGGACGGGACACAATCGTGGAGTGATTAGGTCTGGGTTTCAAGAGGTCGGGGAGACCGATCGGACACGACGTTATAAGATGAGGAGCGAGTGGGAGGAGGGAGGCGAAGTGACAAAGTTTGGAGGCGGCGAATTTAAAATTGAGGAGAGTTCAGATTCTGCCGTTTAGGAGTAGAGCACAGTAGGTAGCGATTAGAGGAACAAAATTGCACTGCTCTTTGCGCGACTCGCAGAGCTGTAGAGGGAAAAGAGTGAGTGCAGGACAGGTTTGATGAATGAATTGCCGCTCTCTCTCATGCGGGATTGGGAGCGGCGAGCATGGAACCAAGGCCTAACTAATGGACGGGCATGGCATGGCACATTGTGGCTCTGCAAGCTGATTACGTATCCATTTTCACTTGCCAGCTCAGATGAGCCTATACAAGCTGTGCCAAGATGTGCGGGGTTTCTTGGGGTTTGCGAGTGCGTATTTGAGTTGATGATGTTGGAACTTTGCGTGTATACACTTCGGAGCTTCTTTTTATTCCCCATTGAGGCAATATCCCCCAAATTTGCTCTTCTGTTGAGGACTCTCCAACACTTCAAGCACCTTGGTCAACTGTGGCTGAAATTTGGCTTACACAGGGTGTCAGAGCGTCTTTTACACCCGCCGGCCCCAATAGGAAACACATACGTCACGTTCCCGAAGGACCCTAGCCGCAGTTGGTGTGTCACAGAAGAAATGGGCGGTTTTGGTCTATCATCATAATCAGACCAAAAGAAAATATAAAATGACAAGATAAAATTAAATACTTTTGAAGCAGTATAGAATCTCACTAATTTAATCCAAGTCTCCTAAGCTAGACATGACCAGCCATTCATCTTTCATCTCGTGGTCACATCAATCCAAGTTATTGTGTTCAACTCTTACTTGCTTACCCTGGAGAAGTTGTTCATATAGATTATGGTAATAGAGGCACGCAGTGCTGTAAGAGGATCGCTGGGACTTTATCAATGTCTATCATTGTATGAGGATATGTATCTTCTTCTTGCGACATCCAATGGCTTGGTGAAAGGCGACAACAGGTTAATCACTTTCGTATAGACTACATATTGAATAGAGCTTGAGTTGAATCAGTTGATACCAAGGATCATACAATGTTCAACAAGTCTTTTCAAAAGACGTAGTGGATGAAAAGTATGGACGTTTGCCTGGAGTTACAATTTTGCAAGAAGTGCCGCATCAGCATCAGCGAGTTTGGGTTAGGTATATCAGTCGCTGCAATAAGGTGTGCGGCCTTGGGGGTATCTGATTTCGTCGTGAGCGTCCCTTTTTCGTCCGTTGCGTATGACTTTGGCTTGGCTTTCGTCTCTTCGAATTTGCCGGCTTACACGGAGGATCACAAGTTAGCCCCCTTTCAACTCCACCTCTATCATCTGAACGGCACCACAGCACCTCTGCCTCTCCCTACTCCAAAACTCCCTCTCACTTCTCTTTTCCTTTCAGTTACCAATTGCGTTTCTTCCTTTCTTTCAATATTGGCCTCCATATAACAATTTCAACACCTCCTTCTCTTCTTCATCCACAAGCTCAACTTCTCCCTTCTGCCACGCCGTAACTTCGATGTTACACTTCAACATCTCAAGCTTCCCTCTTCTAACCTCTCCTAAGACTCTACATGTTCTCTGAAGTCATTCGTTATAGTGATTCATACTCCTTGCAGTCTTGTCTATAAGAGGCTGCTCTTCCTCCTTCAATCCTCGTCTTCCTTCTTCACCACAACCTTCAGTTCCACTTCTTCCCTACCCTCAAGTCATATCGATACAATCTCCCCTCTTACTCTGTCCTGCAGTCCACCTCTTATCAATATGTCAGACGGGAGCTCGAGTGACTCCGATGTGGAGTTTATCGACCTCACAGGAGGCGACAATGCTCATCCAGACATTGATGGACATTACGAAGATGCTCCTGACCAAGAGGAGATCTCCCTTGGACTAGATGCCCATGGGGAGCCGATCTCGCACATCATATACCGGCCTGGTGGCCCTATGGACGTCGACGACGAAGAGACAAGCAGTGACGACGACCAACATACTCCCGAAGTCGAAGGAAGCCTGTTTTTTGGTGAGGAGGACGATGAAATCAGCAATGGTGATGGCGATGATGGTGGGTATAGAGGACCTCCATCCCCAACATCATCTGATGACCCGGATAGCGAATCCGACAGGTCAGAAGATAGCGACAATCATCACGACGACGCCGATGAGGACGATGAGGACGATAATCAGAGCCAGACAACTCAATGTAGCCCAGGGGCTTCTAACAGAGGAAGTCCTGGTGGTGATGGTGATGATTCCGGCGATGACAGTTCAGACGATGGAGAAGATTCAGATGACGAAGACGCTGACCATCATCCCATTAATGACGATGATGAAGAAGGCAACGCGGAGCATGGGCACAAAAACCCAAACGCTGATTTACTTCAGGCCCTGGAAGAAGAAAGTATCCAACGGCCAGAATGGAATGGCGACTGTATCGATACATGCCAGCCCCCTTGGTACAGTCTTGCTCGCGAATTCGCAAGTTACCGGAACCGTTTCCTCCACAAAAGAGAAGAATTGAGAGAGTGCAAGAGGGTCAACAGAAACCGGGTCACCGGCCTAAATCGCCAAGTCAGGGGCCTAACCGAACTGGTGGAAATAATGAAAGAAGCAGTGAGAGAGTTCTATGCAGCCAATGGAGTAAACATTCAGCAGAATGAAAGACTCGTTTCGGAGAATGAGGAACTCCGACGTCTTGTGCCCGCAGCAGAATTGGTTGATTTCCCTGACCCTATCCAGCTGAACAATGGGGATATGGAGGCATCTCTGCCCGAGGAGATGCTAGAGAGACTGCCGCCAGATGTCCGAATGTATCTTCGTAAGTGGCGAGGCGCACCAGCGAAGGCTCGAAAGACAGAACGTGTATGTACTCATCATTAGCAGAAGGCCTTACTCTTCAGAATTGCTAACAATCAACAGTTATGGCCATCGGCTTACACGTATTGGATCAGCCATGGTCGTCATCGTGACTATAAGGATTGGGGACAAATTCACAAGCTCGTTTGCCAGGAAGAGAATATGCCCTCAGTTTTCGGGAAGTCAACGCCACTCAGGACACACCCTTACCTCACTCTGTGTGCACCGCCCCCTCAACAGGAAGATAGGGTTATCACAGGAGAGGGTGAGGGTTGTACTCCTGAGCCATATTGCCGACGCGAACGCGCACAAAACCAAGAAGATACCGGCCCGTTCAACTTCGACGTTCTTCCGACCAAAGATCGACAGAAGATAATCATCAAAATCCTTCGGTATGCTCTTGTTTTTGATGGGAATATCATTCACGCTATCTCTCGTTTGGATCCATACTTCGAGCCAGCCTCCCCTAATCGGAACTGCAACGGTAAAATATCGCTATTGCATCGCTTCCACATTGGGCGACAGAGAGTTTCTCTCACATTTGGAACAGTCCATCCTCAGAAACTCCTTGCCCCTCTTCTGGTATGCAAGGAATGGAACATGATAGGCGGGAGCCTGTTCTATGGAGCCAATACATTCGCTTTCTCTTCTATCGGCGAGTAGGGTCGCTTTGCGAACAGAATCGGATGCAAACTCCAACATTTGCAGCACATCGAGCTGTTGTGGATGGGCTCACAGAAGCTCATGTACATGATCGACCAAAAGGGCAAGTACGTATCTCGACGAACTCATGATCTCGCCTATCTGCCCGAGGCATGTCGACTCAAGACGGTTGCTATTCATCTGCCCGAGTCCTCCAAGCAGTATATGCGACGCAAGCATGAGCCGCCTCAGATCGTTCGGTTCTTGGCAGAAAAGACGAGAAATCAGCCTAACTTCCGCCGCTTCCGTGCGTTGCGTACGTTACAGGGTGTTGATTATCTATACTGCCTTCGTGGGATCCGGGAAATGACCTTCTTCGACTACGACGAATCACGACGACAGCCCCCGAAAATGCCAGTTCGTGACTGGACCTTTGTCCGTGATATCAATGAGTCTGTACGCAGGGAAAAGGCTGCAGATGATGAACACTTCTCCCAGCTTCGGTACCTAGCTCCATTGTTGATCCAGCCTTCCGTCGAACTCGCTGGGCAGCTTGAGGAAATCGTCAACCCGGAGCCTCAGTATATGGGTCTCATGTCACCACCTCCTGATATGTACCCCCAGCTGCAGGCCGCTTTGGATGAGGCGGATAACTCTGAGAATGAATCCGATGGCGATGACAGCGACGGAGATTCTGATGCAGAGATGGGAGGAGACACTGACGATGATGGCGGCGGCAGCGGTGGTAGCAGCGGTGGCGCAGATGCACACTTCAATTATCAACATCTCGCTGAAGATGACCACAGTCGTGAGCGAGATGAGAGCCCGGCCGATCTCGATGAGGTGGCAGCAGGACTGTCCGATATATTATCTGATGATCAGCCTCATTCCGACTCTGAACAGGAGCAGAAGAAAGAGGTATGGTCAGATAATGGGCAAACAATCGACTTGATAAGCGACGATGAGGACGGCGATGGACCCCAGTATGGAAGAGACCGGTCCACCTCTCTGTTCGTTCGAAGCCCCCCACGAGAACATCAACCTGAGTTCACCACCAAGGTTGAAACGCCATCTCCTCCCAGGGCAACTCCTCCAGCTCTCGCTGACCAGGCTGAAATAACGCCAGCGAGGGAGGCCCGCGCTGACAGTAGCTTGTTTGTGAGCCCTACCCCCTATGAGGCTCTGAACCCTCAAGCGGGAGATCGCTCATCGCCAATTGACCTCACCGAACCTGTGGACATGTCTTTCTCTTCTCCTGCCCCACCCTCACGCCCGAGCTCTAGCACCTGTTCTTCAGGTTTCAAGCGGGAATGGGGTTTTATCAGCGTGGATGACGATGACGAGAATGATGGTGACGATGAGGATGAAGGCTGCCGATTGTTAGGAAGTTCTCCCAAGCGGCCACGCCGTCCTGACGGTGATGGTGACGACGACGGTGTTGAAATGATGGACCTGGAGGAAGGGCCTCAAGAGGAGTTTGTCATGGCTTAGATTTTGCTATTTGGGCGCCAAGGGAAGCACAAAATCTCGGGAATCATTTGCTTTTGAAATGGGAGAGGTCATTGGAACTGAGATAAGGTTACCGTGATATGCTTTGGCAGCGAAGTTAAGTTCAGGGTCCGGGCGAGATGAGGGGACATATTCGGGAATCGAGACGCAAAATAGGTACCCAGATTGACACTATGCGTATCTCATTGAGAGGATAGTTTTCCCTCACAGATAATTGCTAATAAATACCCCAAAATTGCCCCAAACATGGCTTGCAATGTCTATATCACCATGTGCGACCAATTCCTACGGGGTAAGGATGCGAATATCATAACTTGAATTGATGCATGCCGTCCACAACTTATCTAATTGCTGCATGATGCGGCCTGGTATCTCTTTTTAGTGTTCTTTTAATCCCATGCTCATTTGATGACTTAGTTCTTGAGGTCAGCAGTGGCAGGGTAGTGCCAACTGCGGAAGGTATCCATAACAGTTGTGAACACGACCAGGAGGATACCACCTCCGGGACCCAAACGGAGAACCTGAATGCTTGTTAGTTGACCACCCTTGAATTTCCGGGATGACTACTCACCTTGGGCAAGAAACCCTTGTAGAGAGCACTGAAACCCTCCTCCTTGAAAACGGTTCCTACGGCAGGGAAGGCCCAGTTGTACTTGGGAACCTGACCAGGGACCTTGGGGGTGTTCTGAATTCGACTCTTGACAACGTCCAGGGGAGTGTTGAGAACAGTTCCGATGGTACCACCAATGGCACCAGAGATGAGATCGTTAGTGATCTGAGCCCTCTTGGTCTCAGCCTTGGGGAGAAGTTGTCGGACCTGGAAAATGCAGCCGAAGTAACCAGCGTTCCAGAGGATGTGACGCCACATAGTACTCTCAAGACCCTGGTAAAGAGTAAGGGGACCCTCGTTCTTGACAGTCTTGACGACACAATCGACCATGCCGTTGTACTTTCCAGCGGAAGCCTTGTCTTGAAGACGAATCTTGACGAGCTCGAAAGGAACGACGACGAAAGACTCGGTAGCACCAGCAGAGGCACCGGTGAGGATGGAAAGCTGCTGGTTCATCTTATCGACGCCAAACATCTTTCGGTAAACCTTGCCCCATTCATCGTTGGCAGCGAACTTGGTAGCACGCTTGGGAGCCTCCATGAGGATGGGAGCGGAAATACCGCGGTAGAGTCGTGAGAAACTGGCGCATGTCGTTAGTTGTGGGCGCAAGACAGTCGCGAGCGCAGATACCGTACCCCTCCTGCTTGATGATCTTTCGGAAACAGTCAAGCATGCCATTGTACTCAGCGGTAGCACCGGAACCTGTTTGCAATTGGCTAGTCATCAAGTCAGCAGCTGGGCTATTATTTCGAAATGCGCACGCATGGTTCGTCATACACTCGGGTCTTGACAACATCAAGAGGGTACCTGGGACTGGGTTAGCTAAAATGTCTCGAGCGTGCGACAAATGCTGTCATACATCACCAGAATCTACAACCGGTACAAAATTAGCAATGGCCCTCAGACGAGTCAAACTGGCGCGAGCGTACCTCCGAGACGCCAGCAATTGCGCCTAAAATATGAAACGTTAGCCATTGGATCTGGAGAATGGCAGAGCTGAATGAGTTGAACTGGCGTACCTGCGGCGAACTGGTAGATGAAGGGGAGGGGCTTGTCGTTAGGGTTGGACATTGTGACGACTGTACAGGCGACCGAACAAAAATGAGGGAAGACCAGAAGAACAAAAAAAGAGGTTGAGCAGAGAGTTGTCGCAAGTTGACAAGAAAGAGAGAAAGCTAAGCTGAGGTTGGGTAGGTAGTCAACGGAAGGGAAGATGGCGACCTCCGAGCGAAGACCGGGCCGGGGAGTGGAGGGAATTTCTTTGGTGGTGGTGCGTCTTTGTAGGACGGTTATGGATCTTATCGCGCTATGGTTAAGTGATAAGAGGAGTCCGTAACCTCACCTAATAACCTCCACTGTGACAGACGGCGAGAATTAGGTCGATGCCGAGTGGACGGAACCTTTTGTTCTAAACAAGCGCCTTGTATCCGTGGGATTGTGGAGATTATAGCAAGCGACAGCGAGATGAGACCCGGGGAAGGGGTCCATTGATGCTCGGTGAGACGGCAAGCAACCGATCCATGAGGCCCCAGCGTCTCCGATTCTTCTCCGACGATGCGATGCTCTTTTTTGTGATTGCTGTTTTGGGCAAGTCTGTGGTATAATATTCTTGACAGTTTATAATGTCTTGCGAACAGTTTCAAACATACACTTACGTTATGAATGGACAGAGTAGTCAAACTAATTACTGATGATAACATACCCGGATGCCCGATGTCTGCCGCTAGCCCTGAAGCTCTTGGGAGCCCGTACCCGACTATTTACCTTTGAGCCGCTTGTACCTGAACATGAAGGGGTTGGCATCGGCAACGGTATTGAGGACCCCTTGTCCTAAGTACAGACTCTATGATAGGCTCTGCTGTAACAAGAGTCCGCAATACCTAATGCAGACATTGCTTCATGGGAGCCAGGGTATTAATTACTGAAGCTTCATACATTTGCTGGAGAACACTCGGCAGAACCTTCGTTAGTGATGCTTCTTCATAATAGCGGCACTTATGATGTGGGTATCTCATGAACGTGAGGCATGACCTTATAAGTGACCACGTACATACATATGTCAATTATATCACTGTAACAAGATGATGGATCTAAATCCAATAAGGAAAGTCTTCGGAGACGTTGGCAGCCCAAAGTACGTGAAGTCTCGCGGAAGCTTGCCCATCATAGGTACCTAGCAGGTACAGTTGGAGCATATACTTCAGGGACCCAACTTGAGATACCCAAAACCAGACATGAATGCCATCAAATGATTCCAGGAGAATACTCGAATACATACGATTCGGAGCGCACGCTAATCCACGGACCTTGACCCCTCCCCCCGCGATGTTGATCCCCGTGCACGGGCGACCGTCGTCTCCATCCCGTTGGCCGAGTGGACCGCGAACTTGGCCCGTGATGAATAGACAGGAACTTGCCTTGATCTTGAGTGATGAAAAGATCCAGGATAAATCATTATAGACTCGATTGGCTGACCTGAAGAAACACTAGGCCTATGTTAACCTCAAGATAACTTTGGAAAACCCCAACAAACAGATACTCTGCAGTCCCCTAAGGGCTAAAAAGAATCTTGCAAGTTATAATCCGGTCTTGTAAACAGTATATCATCCTCTGAGCAATATAAGAGCGTTCCACTCGATTCGAATCTCATTCATGATCCCTTGACAGTGACACAGGAATCAGACACTAGCCCAAATCCAGCCGTCTACAAATCTCGAAAGCGACAAATGAGAAACTCCAAATGAAAGCATGTGGTGAAGCGCAAGACCAAGTTTCAGAGCTTCAGAGTTGCACACCTTGGAAAAGAGATCCATTATTGGTTCAACCTCAATGCGCAATTCACGGAGGGGAGTTTCTGGATGGCGGGGTAGGTTCTCCATCGATACAATGGTGACAGAAAAGAGGGAATACGTTTGTGATTTTTATAACAAGATATCATCACAAAATGCTATGATAACAGCACAAGATGTGGCGAATAGTAGTAATATTATTAAGTTATAAAACACTTTGACATATGGGATCTCTTCTAATTGACAATGGATGCTTAGAACTTATAAGAACCAAATACCAGGCTTTCACTATTACCGGGTCTCTTTTGACGCCCTCTTGGTTCCTCAGGGAGCAAGAAAAGATAAGACTCCAGAAGAGGGCGTCAAAATAAATTTAGAAAAGAGTCCCCTAAGTTTAGGCTGAATTACCTAAATACTTTTGTAACTTAGGATCGAGGTCCTGAGTTTTCTTTTCTACCCTTGGTTCTGTCTCCCCTAGCTACCTTACCTACCGACCTAGGTACTAACCAGGGTTGCGATTTGGGGCACGTTTTTGGGGCACCATGCTGAATGCACTTGCTGACGCGCACAATTGGCTGGCCCCTCGGTATCGAATCTCAAGGTCATTAATGACATCGCCTCTTCACCATCCCGATCTGACAAATCCCATTCCTTTCGTCTTCTGATTAAAGAAAAGTGTTCCTGCATCTGTTACACTACAGAAGACACTTGTCAACAAATATTCCCCTCCATCCGAATATCCAAAACGACCAGCGCCCCTTAACGCTCTCCCTATTAATCGATCGAACACGCGCTGGGTGGCAATCTATACCGATCACAAACAATCGTCGCAATCTTTGCGCCAGCAACCTCAACTTCTGCGCAACTTCACCTGGGCTTGTCACTATCTTAAGCTCTCCTGCGCTTCAAATCGCACCTTTAAATAGGCCGTGACCCAACGAGCGTCACAGCGAGGTGCCTTTCGCGCCCAGGAGAGTTCTCTCGCCCCCTGCCCATGAGTCACTTATTGTGGAAATCCTACTGGGAAAACGATGTCGACCGGTTTCGGCGTCTGCTGGCCCCAACCAGCTACAATGCCCAGTCGCTATCGAAGAGCCCCGCGATAGGAGGAAATGGTGCACTCTTCGGTGGAAGCCCTGGTCTTCCAGGGACTTCCCCACGACCGGCGAATAAGCAACGTCGGGTTTCCGGCCATCCGCAGACACCTGGAAAATCGAAGGACGGCAATACACATCTTGGACGATCCGAAGTCAACAGCCGCGACCACGCTGGATTGACAGTTCTACTTCGCGCTGCCTCATCGACCGACCCGAACGCCCACCACTTTGTCCAGGCTCTTATCGAACACCCTGCCATAGATCTCTACGTCCAAGACCCCGAGAGTGGCTGGAATGCCCTCCATCGATCCTTATACGCTGGAAATGTTTCAATTGCGCGACTGTTGTTGGAAAAGGAACGGGTGGACTTGACGAGCCATAATCTCAACGCCGTTAATAAAGTCGGACTCCTGATCAAGACGAAAGACCATGAGGGAAACAGTCCTTTTGACGTCTACAACTCGACGATCGCCGCAAGATCTCTAAAGAACATGGAAAATGGGAGCAATTCCGATAGTGACGCTGATAGTGTTGATAGCGGAGGTGATGGTCTACATCAGTAGGTGGTTCGGGAAACAGACAGGACTTGGCTGATTCTTGCTACAGTGTGGTAAAAACGTCGCATGGATTGCGGAGCTCGATTGATGGTGATGAACTCTTTGTTTTTGGCAGCAACAAGAACGTTTCTCTTGGAGTAGGCGATGAGGACGATCGCCAGTATCCTGATCGCATCCATCTGTCCAGGCCCGAACTTCTCGTGCATCGATTATACCACTCACATTTGGACGAGCAGGATGAGGAAGCCCCTTCTTCGTTGAAACTGGATGAGATTCCGACCCTGGTTCGAAATCGGCCGCTCGTCATTCAAGACGTTTCCATGTCCAAACTCCATAGTGCTATCCTGACAACCGACCCGGTCTCAAACCTGTATGTTTGTGGTGTTGGCCGTGGAGGCCGACTTGGATTGGGAGACGAAAACACACAGTTCAGATTCGTACCTGTCGAAGGCCCATTCATTGACAAAAAGATTCACCAAGTGGCACTAGGGCAAAATCATACTATGGCCGTTGTCGATAATGGAGAACTCTGGACCTGGGGCTTGAATTCTGCTTCACAGCTGGGATATGCTCTGCCTCCTCCGATGAAGGCAGATGAAGAACCCATGAGCCTTACTCCTCGCCAGGTCTTTGGATCTCTCAAGAAAGAAGTTGTCCTAGGGGTTGCTGCATCTGCAAACCATTCTGTTGCCCATACAGGAAACTCACTATTTACTTGGGGTCGTAATGTCGGACAACTGGCTCTAATGGACGCTGATTCGAGATCACTTGATATTCAACATACCCCCAGAAAAGTAGCTGCTTCTCTTCTCGCCGCCCCGATCGAGATGGTATCAGCGATTGACAAAGCCACTATTTGTCTGCTTTCCAACCATACTGTCTGGGTCTTCAGCCACTATGGTTATAATCTGGTCAAGTTCCCATTCCCCGATGTCTTCGCGAACAACATCTCTATGACACGATATGAATCAGGCGGTCGAAGAGAGATTGACCATATCACTGCGGGTGGCGAGACAATAGCTGCCGTGACTGCCCGCGGTGATCTCTTCACATTTCATTTGAACGACAAGGGGGATCCAAGTCAGTCTGCTGCGTCAACTACGAATCCAGTCAAGATCAAGAATGCCCTTACACAGCCACAATGCGTCTGGGACTCTCGCAAAGACGGAGTCGCATCTGTTGGAGTTGGGGAACATGGCTCAGTCATCATCTGCACAGAATCAGGGGCTGTATGGAATCGTGTAAAGCGTACAAAGGGCAAACTAACTGGATTTTCTGGATCAAGCGGCACAAAGCGCAAAGACTTCAAATTCCAGCGAGTACCGTACATCACCAACTGTGTTGCTGTCAGAAGCTCCATTTTTGGCGCCTTTGCGGCTATCAGAAAGGATAGCAAAGTCATGGCGGAGGAGATTGAGATTGGAGAGCAATCTCTTCGCGACGATATTGGCTCTCTACTCTTTCTAAATGATTTTGAGGCCCCACAACAACACTCTGAAGCAAAAGGCACTCGGAAAACATGGGAAGCTGCCATTATTAGAGAGAAGCGAGACCCTGTTCCCTACGAAATTCTTCGGTCCGCCGATATCGAAGCAGACTTGGATCGCTGGCTGGAAATCAACTCTTTTCAATACAATGATATGAACATGGCAATATGTTCCTCCTCTTTGCCTGATATCAAAATTCCCGTCCACAGTTGGGCTCTTGCTGGCAGAAGCCCGGTGTTGCAGCATGCACTATCAGAGTTACGCGAGCGAGGATCAGTATTCAGCACGGACTCTTTCGGCCTCGAGGTTGTGGATGACAAGGCCCTGTTGACGTTGTTTGAAGTCGATATTTACACTGTGCTGAATGTTGTTGTCCATGCCTACCAGGACAGATTTGTTCCAGTATGGAAGTACACGCGCGAAGCACCTTCACTTGCGTTCCGCTTCCGGCAAGTTAGGACAGAGCTGATGAAAGTTGCAACAAATCTTGCCCTTCCAAAACTGGAGGCGGCAGTTCGCCTGCAGACCGGCGTGGAAGAGTCCCTAGACGGCGATTTCAAACAAGCAATCCTTGATCCTTCTTTCTTCGATGACGGCGATATCATCATTGAGTTGGATGGAGAGGGCATCATGGCACATAGCCAACTATTGTGTCAAAGGTGCCCTTTCTTTGAGGCTTTGTTCAACGGACGGTCTCAAGGCCAGTGGCTCGCTGGACGGCGCGATGGCATGGACTCCGCGGAAAAGATCAGGGTGGACCTTAGTCACATTAACCCGGAAACATTCAAATACGTCATGTCCTTTATCTATGCAGATATCGGACGGGAGCTCTTTGATACTGTCTCGGTGTCTAATTTGGATGAGCTGTCAGAGCTTGTGCTTGACGTGATGAGTGCTGCAAATGAGCTGATGCTTGATAGATTGTCCCAAGTCTGTCAAGGTCTCATTGGCAAGTTTGTGACAACAAGGAACATATCGAACTTGCTCAACGAGATAAGTCCTTGCTCCATTACAGAGTTCAAGGATACTGGTCTTGAGTACATCTGCCTTCAACTGGAATCCATGCTCGAGAACCACCTTCTTGACGACTTGGATGAAGACCTTTTGCTGGAGCTTGATGAAGTGGTCCGAGACAATCAACTTGCCCGGTTCCCATTTGTACGGAGCGGAAGAGCAGAGCTACTACTCCATGAAAGTCATCCCGAGCTGGCTGCTGATATCGACGAGGAGCGACAGGCCAGGATCAAAGAGATGGCCTACAAGGCATCCCAGCGGGATGAAGAGAAGAAATTGTCATCATCCTTTAAGGCTCGAATGGGAAGTCTAGATGAAGGCAGTCCGCTCCAAACTCCAGACACAACTCGACGCAAGTCCAGAGGTGGGCGGAATGAGCCTTTCAGTCCCAGTCTTCGACCTAAACAGTCGCAAGCAGATATGATCTTTGATATGGAGGATGAAGATGGGTCTTTATCTGCTAAACCACGATCGCCCATGAATGGAGCTGTAAATCTTCGGTCGCCTCCGGAGATGGACGACATGCCGCAGCTTCCCAAAGCATGGCGGGAATCAAAGGGCAAGGAGCTTGCAGGCTCTGCGCTCAGCGCAGTTCCTCATGCATTCTCCATGTCCCCCGAGTCTCAACCATCCGAACTGGGCAGTTTGAAGACACCAGGCGGTGGAATGTCAAAGCCCGGTGCTCCATGGTCAGCGTCAAAATTAGCCACTTCGAAGTTGGATCTGAAAGATATCATGTCTGAGGCGTCTACGTCTGCTTTAACTGCCGGGCTCCAAGCGCAGAGAAAGCAAGATGCTGCAGCAAAGAAGCCACAGACCAAAGTATCGCAAAAAGAACGGAAGAGGCAGCTTCAGGTATTGGCAGCAGCAGAGGCAGCAGCGAAGGACGAGTCGACGAACCATGTACCTTGGGAGAGTGTTCCAGAAGGAGGACGACCAGCGCCTTGGAAGGCAGCAAATCCGGCACCCAAGACGTCGCTGAAAGAGGCCATCTCCGCGGAATCCAACATGCCAAGGGGGGTATCTGCGAAGGCAAAACCTCTGGTCGCTTCAGAAACGAGAGCAAGGACGGCGACACGGCGTACTGCGTCACCCGACACAAGGTTCCCGGGACAGGGTCGGACCAACAGCTCCCCCGCAATTGTTGCAGGATCCTCGACAGAGCAGCAGCCTCAGAAGCCGTTGGTACCACACTCCAAGTCGTACATTACACCGGCACCAAAAGCGGAGCCCACGCTCGGATTCAGTATGGCTGATATTATTGGCCAGCAGAAGCGCGAGCAGGAGGCCGTCAAGGAAGCGGTTGCGAAGCGTTCGCTACAAGAGATTCAGCAGGAGCAAGCGTTCCAAGAGTGGTGGGACCAAGAGAGCAGAAGGACACAAGAGGAAGAGGCCAGGCGAAAGCAGAAAGAAGGCCGAGAAATGGACAAGGACAACAAGGGAACTAAAAGGGGTGGTCGGCGAGGACGAGGTGGTAAGGCCAAAGGCACCGGTGAAGCGGCTACAAACAGCGGGCAGAGCGGCGCAAACGGAAGTAGAGGCGGAGGCACTGCCGGCTCAAGCAACACAAACACTCGGGGATCGGGAGGCGGACGAGGTGGACGTGGAGGTGGAGTCGGGGGTGGACGTGGCAGGGGAGGAAAGGGACGTGGCAATAAGTCCCAGGCTGCATGATGAATACGGCAGTGGAAGCGTTGACCTTGAGGAGCATAGGACTCAAAGGGACATTGGGCACGTGGTATACGGCATAGAGTGCATGATCAGTAGAATTGTTTCGTTGTACTTATTGACTTGATCTTCCTGGCTGTAATTGCTAAGAATAACGTACATATGATCCTCTCCACCTTTGAATGGAAGAATTGTAGACATATTGACAAACTGTGAAACATTTTAGTTGGATGATGTGATTCAGCAGGGTACATGGCGATGACCTTGAGAAGCAACTCGATCAATTGGGACTTTTTGCTCCTCTTTGTTTTTACTGTATTACATGAAGAGTTTAGCTCAATATGTAAGTATAACACATAGTATGCTATGTAACTCCATCAAGGTGAGTCTCTAATTCGCCATGAGTGACTCTCAAGGTTGCCGCGAGAGTGCCATGCTGCCACGGTCGTCCCTCCACCCACAAAGGGAGAGAGAACGAACAGTCTTTATCGAGCTCGGGCGGAGAGGTGGAGATCGTCTGATGAAAGGTGTGAAACGTTCCGGATCTACAAAGCTAGACTGCATAGAGAAGGCTACAGATACATACCAGAGGCAAAAGCAGAAGCATTACGATAACGGAGAGTAGCATTGCGGCCAAGCTGCCAAGCAAGCAAGCAGGCAACGCCTCTCAGCTTGAAGATAAGCCCTCCAGCTTATCTCGTTCGTGGAAAAGAATCGGGGAGAGGAGGGGAATGTCACGAGTCAACATCCCATCTATGACTGGTGCTTTTAGATGTGACAACCACCATAAGCCAACCAGAAGAGACGAACGGGGTTATGAAGGATGTTTCTGCCCGGTTTATAGCAGAAGTTCTTGAGTAACAGTGAATAGACGGGGTCAATGCATTGCATATGCTGTTCCCTTCAAGGTCCTTGAATAGCGTGATAGCTTTGCTCTAGGACTTATCCATGGAAACTCTGGGGTTGGAGTAGGTACTACCTAGCTAGGTAAGGTAGCCAGGCCGGGCAAACGAATGGAGGTGGGTTTCCACCGGGGGATGGATCATGGAGGCGCTTAACTAAAGCCCCCGGGATTATCGAAAGCATCCACTGTAATGCACTGACCGAGATCCCCTGTGCCCCTGTTGGGTACGATCCGAGCCCCCCATTCAGTGGAGGGCTGTTTGAGGTGCCGGTGTTTTGATCGAGGTCCATGCATGGTCCGATGCATTGATATGAATATGGATGGATCGTTATCTTGTAGGTAGTCTACAGTAGGTCACAAGACATGAGCGAGATAGATTAGATTAGAAAACTCGCTCATTGTACAAGTTGCGGTAAATCTAACATTTATTATTCTCATCTTGTGTTGATCAACTAACTAACTCATAGTTGACTCGACTCAGGCGCAAGACGTGCCCATGAGCCCTGTGACTGTGACGTGAGGCTCTAGCCGATGACGACAACCCATTATTATCCAATCCAGTCCCTGTCGCCCATCCCATCACGAGGTCGTCGGTGGTGGTGACCTCTTCCGTCTCTATCTGTTTACTAGTACCTAACGTTCCTGTCGCCGTTGGAATCCAATCGCGCTCTGACAAAACACAACCAAAACTTGCTTCTATTCTATTTCAGTGTTGGGCCTGCTGCAGCAACCCGCGACCTACCGTCTTGTTTTATCTCTATTTGTGGACACAAACAAGTACCTTACCCTGCTTACCTTGCCTAC
Organism: Fusarium agapanthi; assembly: GCA_001654545.1. NCBI lineage: Eukaryota > Fungi > Ascomycota > Sordariomycetes > Hypocreales > Nectriaceae > Fusarium > Fusarium agapanthi. Next base: position 84,729 of record LTDI01000543.1, read on the forward strand.
CTACAGTAGTAGGTTGCCTTACACAAGCAAACCGCGGTACCTGTCACATCTCTACGCTCTGTTAGTGCGACCGGGTAGTCTGTACAGTGTTAGACCCTCTTCTCTCACACCTCACTTCAGACCTATTACAACGACAACGACCCTGGACGGAGTTGTGTTTGGCTGCCTGCATCTGCATCTGCATCTCACCGACCGACAGCAAGGAGATACCTGGACTTGGACTTGAACCTGGACCTGGACCTGGACCCAAGCTTTCTGCCTTTTGCTTTTCTTTCTTCTTTTTTACACTTTTGCCTACACTTTTACCTCCACACTCCCCCCAACCCAAGCACCGCCGACTACCGATCCATCTTAACTCCTCCGTTCTCCATTCTCCCTTATGGACCTGAACTGCCTGCCTCGAACGATATGAACCATGGATGAGCAGGTCTTGTGGCCGATCAAGATCCCTATACGTTCGTGATCAATTCATCCATCAACCAACAATTACGACCGTACCCTCTTCTTTGCGCAAACGACACGATACGATATACGATAACCGATACCGATACCGATAACAATGCATCAACAACCGCGTGGCCCAGCCCGGGTGTCATCCCCAGGTGCAACGCATCATCCAACCATTCCATCTCGATCCAACAGCACCAGAGAAGCTGCACTGGGGTCACGACCTCGAGCCGGCTCTAATGTTGCTGGTAGAGACACACCCAGCTCACCAACTATCGGAGATGTGCCGACACCGGCGCCCCCAGCCGACTCGATCAAGAAGCTCGATCAAATAGTCCAGGTATGAATGGCCGGGATACATGAATACATTGGCCAAGGTCCGCTGCTAACAATTACTCTCCCCTGCAGAACTTCTATGCAAAGGCAGCCGTACTCGTCCTCGACTCACGCATCAAATCCAAGCCTGCGCGCGGGGCCAACGGTGGACGGAAGCCCAACAAATGGGTAGGTTTGCAGCCTGTTTGCACACTCAGTCGCTAATCTTGGGGCAGTTCCAAATCGAGACGGACGAGATTGATGACTTTCGGGATGAGCTCAAGATCTGGAAGACTTGCGGTAGCTTCGATAACCCCCCTCCTCCAATGGTTATCGAGGTCTACCTGGACACTTCTCGATTAAAAGACAGCCAGAGTCTAGTCATCGTTGATGAGACTGGAAAGAGATGGGATGTGATGGAACAGCTGAATTCATCCGGTTCCTCTACCGACAGCTCGTCTGGTGCATCCCGGAGAAACAGCGAGGTTATCATTGAGAGGTGGCGAGTCGAGCTCAAGTACTCAGGCGTAATACCCACGGACTTTGGCCCGATTCTACCCACCATCTACAAGAAGGCCATTGTCTTCTTCCGGTCTCTATTTATCACAACTCGCCTTCTTCCAGCATGGAAGTTTGCCAGCCAGGGTCCCGCCAAGAACTCGCACCCGGCGCTTATTCCACGATGTCGAGTACGTTTATCTCAGTCTGATCGCTCACGTAATGATCAGCTGCATCTTGCCATTGATGGCAGACCAGACCCCGTGACGGAGTACATGTTTGGCGATTTAGAGGTGCCCATTGGACGACTAAGCACTACTGTCACCTATCGCAATGATTGCAACTTCCGCGTGGATGACTCTGAGGCTCTACTGAGTTCTCGTTTCATGGGAGTGGACGAGAACTTTTTCAGACCTTCCATTCCACCGCTGAATGACCAGTCAAGAGCGCAGATGACGGAGGCAGGGTCACTGCGTGACAACCGCTCCCGTCCAAACTTGAGTGATATGCAGCAGGCATATGGAAGTCTTTCAACGTTTCACACTAATGTCCCAATGGGGACCAGCCCGATCTCGGCTCTGAGATCGGTGCGACCACCAGGCTCCGACACAAGCTCACCCCCAGAGTCTCTACCAGCACAGAATGGTGTGGGTGGCCCAAGCTCTTTGCCAGTACGTCAAAGTGCAACACGACCCCCTTTGCGAACGACCGAGGGCTCAAGCCGACGTCCTTCAGTATCGTTTCAGCCTTTCAAGGCGGGCTCGCTCTCGGGCTCGCCTGTTCCAAGGCAGATAGATCCTGAGCCGGCTTCTCCTCAAACGTCGACTCGTCCAGGTATCCCTTCCCTTAAGCAAGCAGGAAACCGAACATCTCTTACTGCTGGTATGCCAGCTTCCCTACGCGGTGGTCCTCCTCCTTCGGCATCTACAGACCCTGCTGTTGCCAGCTCCCCGCGACCAGCATCGACTAGTCGCTACAGTAGCAGTTTCACACATCGCCGTGGTCGTCTATCTTTTGGGGGAGCCAGCAGGGCTGGCGATGACGAGCAGGGCAGCAGTGGCAGACAGAGTTTGGCCTCATCGGTGGCACAGCCAGGATCTGACCTCCTGGATGAGATTGCAGGAACCAGCTCAGACTCGCTCCAGAACGACCATAAACATCTCTCAGACTTTATCAGCGCACTGGACAGTAAAAAGACCCTGAAGAGCTTTGGTCCCTCAAAGAAAGGCGAATCAGCAACCAACAAGACTGTAGCGCAACTATCGCGCTTTCATCAAATGAAGGACTCTAATAACGCGCTCACGGAGTCGATGACATCGTCTGTACAAATGCAGAGGTCATCGAGCTCGTCCAGTCGACAATTGACGAGTGTGCCTGGGATGACTGCACCAGCTTCTGTGTCTGCTTCGTCGTCTCCTGGGAAGCCACTGTCCCCTCATACACCCCACACGCCAGCAATCCCTTCAAGATTGAGCGAGAACTCGATTATTGATTACACTGGCCAAGGACGAATTACTTCGCGTCAGGGGCGAACACCTGATAATAACCCTGCAACAGGGACGATAAGAGAGAGCACGGTTACACAAGATGGAACGACAGCCATCGACATTCCCTTGTCACCTCGGCTAGCTACGTATGAACGAAGGGCGAGCTCTGTTGCACTCCACAATCGGTCGATGGCGGATGAAGATGAGCCAGACTCTGCTTTTGCGCACCGATCTATCAGCTTGGGTGCTGATGATAGAGAACCACCTACTCTAAGCATCTTGCTGGGTAGGCAGATGCAGCTCGAGGGGGGGTCAACTCAAAGGGGATCGGATGAACTCAAACCAGCTGCTGAAATCGAGACCTCTGACACGCCAGGGCTGATGCAGCGCGGTCTGTCAGAAGAGAACCCCCCTGAGGGACTGATACCGACAGCAGCGTCTAGCTCGCCTTTTGGTAGAAGGCGATATATGGGCATGGCTTCGCATAAGCAGACACCGCCTCAATCATCGCGTGGAAGCTTTACCGGATCTATCACCAGACAGTTTCGGGGTGACGATGACTCGATTAACGAGGAGCCTCTGGTCTTTGACCTGTCAGAAATGGATCCGCAGGGTCGGCGAAGCATCGAAGAGGCCCGTAGCGGCGCCCATGGGGCAACAAATGCTACCTCAGATAAGGGAGGGTATGAAAGCCGTGGTGCTTCAAGACGGGGTTGGTGAGAATGACAAGTCTGAATATGGATCTTGGACACAAATTACATACAACATCTACTAACAGCAAAGTGAGAGCAACGACACGCCAGCTTCATTGGAGCCATGAGTTATGTTTCAAAGGCAGTGGAGTTGCAGGCAGGATGGCGCATTGGATGCGCAATACAGTAGATTGCCAGGTTATGTATGTATGGATGGATGTATGGATGGATGGAAGCGGCGTATATGGACTTGTATACATTATTCATAGGTTGATACGATTCAAAGCAGCGTTGACTGTATGTAGCGTTAGAAAGCGGCATCCTTCGTATAAGGCGAGCCACTGAATATTTATTTACATTATGTATGGGATATATATGCCATGGTGTGTTTGCTCTTGGTGTGAAGCTTGGGATTCTGTCCGATGATACCCAATCCGAGGACCACGCCACGTAAGGACGTCACCAAAGGGATAAGGACGCGCAAACTTGTCACGAAGCTGAAGATGAGTATGTACTAAATCAAAGGCTCCGCAATGGAAGTAATTCTTCCGTGAAAACGGATAGAAGCAGCATATTTCGTAGTAGCTTTTACCAGTGAAAGCATAAACAGCGTGCTTCAGCCCAGTAAGCAGTTTGATGCATGGCAGATCTCGATAGATGCTCGCCAATGCCAGACAGGCAGATGATACCGAGTAAAAATGGTATCAAACCTGATCGACAATAAGTTGGCCGTGTATGGTAGCAGACTAATGTATTTCCTCTTATAGTACGGAGGCAGCCGCGAAAAGTTCTTGCCCAAAGGAACTGTGGCTAGAGAGCTCACAAGCCACAAATACAAGGGATACTTTAGCTTAGATGAGAAGCGCTGATCATCATCTCGCTATAGGGGAATAAGTAAAAGCTATATAAGATTGTAACTCCCTATGGTCCCTACAATTATAGTGAGATATAGAGGGATCCTTCTATAAGCTGTTATTCCTCTTTGTACCTCCTTGTATCTAGAGAAAAGAGTAACTGTGGCGTAAATCATCTTGGGCGGGAACTTTTCGCGGCTACCTCTGTACCTAGTGAAGTTTGGTGTGGCGCACGCGTGGCCCTCTGGGTCGGGGTAGGTAGCTCAGCCCCGCTACTTCACTCGCCGCTCGTTCGTCATCAGAGCGAGCCAAAGCCCAAAGGTCACTAAAAGCGAAGCTGGAAGCCTGTTCTGTTTAAACACTCGCTACCTACAAACTCTCCTCACGAGCCTGCCTTACTCTATTCACTAGGCACATACTTAGGTAGTTCGTTTCGTTCCTCACACTTGACTCATTCACTATATTCTCGTCCTGAAGACAACGTCAAACGCCTACGACGCTTCTTAACTTCCTTACCTACCCACCCCGTGAGAGTAATCGAGCAAACCACGAAGTGACGTGCCTGTGTGGAGAGTGCGACCGCCGACGACGTAACCCAGGGTCTTGGTACAGGACCTTCATCCCGCATCTCGCATCATTATCACCAGCCTTCTTCCACCACCTCTAGACAGCAACACTGTCGCTTTCGTCGAGACTTTTCTTCTATACACGGTGGATATTCGCATTACATACCCAAGGCTCTCAGCCGACGAATTCATCCCGCGCCTCTCTCGCTCGCATTCACGCCAATAACTGATACCCCGACCCGAGTCAAATCACCAACTACCATGTTCCGAGCCTCAGCAGCAGGCCCTTATGATGACGTCGTCAGTATGTAGCGCCCTCCGCCTTATTCGGTTCGGACAAGAGAATCTCAATAACTTGCTCTCGTCTCGATTTATGCTTTCTTTGCGACTAACACCAGTACAGCCAAGGCCACCGACGAGAACCTCACGTCTGAGGATTGGGGCGCCATTATCGAGGTCTGCGACAAAGTAGGCAACGACCCAAATGGCCCCAAGGAAGCTGTTCAGAGCATCATTAGACGTCTTGCGCATCGGAACGCCAATGTCCAGCTCTACACTCTTGAGGTATGTTAAATACCACGCCGTCATGTGAAGCCTTGTTTTACTGACTCAATCAGCTTGCGCATGCACTCGCCCAAAACTGTGGGAAGAACATGCACCGCGAACTTTCCAGCCGTGCCTTTACAGATGCCCTCCTCCGTCTCACCAACGACCGTAATACCCACACACAAGTAAAGTCCAAAATTATCGAGCACATGAAGAGCTGGTCCGAGATGTTCAGCAGCGATCCCGAGCTGGGCATCATGAGCGATGCCTACAACCGTGCCACACGAAGCAACCCCAACATCCAGCCCCCAAGTGCTCCTCAGAAGCAGGGCCTTACCGAGCTCGATCGCCAGAAGGAAGAGGATGAATTGCAGATGGCTCTCAAGTTGAGTCTGCAGGAGGAGGAGCGCAAGAAGACTGCTGCAAGCAGTCCAGGCGCACAAGCCGGTCCTAGTGGCCAGACAGAGAGCCCTGCTCCTGCTGCGCCGGCTGGAACTACAGCGGCCACGGTGAGCCGGGTACGTGCGCTCTTCGACTTTGCTCCTTCTGAGCCCGGAGAGCTGGAATTCAAGAAGGGTGATGTGATTGCTGTTCTCGAGAGTGTATACAAGGACTGGTGGCGAGGCTCTCTCAGGGGCAAGACCGGCATCTTCCCGCTCAACTATGTCGAAAAGCTTACCGATCCCACACCGGATGAGCTACAACGCGAGGCTCAGATGGAGGCCGAGGTGTTCGCCGAGATCAAGAACGTTGAGAAGCTCCTCACGTTATTGAGCACTTCCAACACAGCGCCCCGAGAGGAAGATAATGAGGAGATTTCCGTAAGCACCCAGTATGATGGGAAATATCATCAGTATGCTAACAGGTCCTGCAGAAGCTTTACCACCAGACTCTTGCGATTCGACCCAAGCTTATCAAGCTGATTGAGAAGTACTCTCAGAAGAAGGGTAAGCATTGGACGCCCCCAGGATTGGATGTGATACTAACATACATCCCTCAGATGACTTTACACAGCTGAACGAGAAGTTCATCAAAGCTAGACGGGACTACGAGGCTTTATTGGAGTCTTCTATGGCCCATCCTCCTCAGCACAACTACCAGCAATACGCGATGCGACCGGGTCCCGGCCAGGGCTATCCTCAAGCTGGCGGATATCCTCCCCAGGGAGCAGCTCCTCAGGACCCCTCAAGATATTATACTCCTGGCCCACAAGGTATGATGGTCCTTTGCCCCTGCAATGGAAGAACCTCTTTCTGACTTTTGACAGAGCAACCTCCTTATCAAGCATCGTCTCCTCCCCCTAACTTCCAGAACCAACCTCAAGGTCAACCGGCACCTTTCTATGTAGCAGGAGCTGAAGTGCCCGCTGGTTCGCAGTCCTACCCTCCCCGGAACGAGTCTCCTTCCAATGGTAAACAGCCAGCCCCTATCAATACCTCGACACCGGGCCCCAACTTCAACCCTTACAACCAATCTCAGAGCAATAACCCTTACACGCAAGCGCCTACGGGAGGACGACCTGGTAGCACATACGGAGCCCAAGAGTTGGCTACATCTGTCTACGACTCCCCCATAGCAACCAACAACCCACACCAACCGACCTCGGCTGCCACATTTTCAAGCTCGGTGTACTCTCTTGAAGAGCCCAACGAGAACGCCAGCGCACCACCCCCTGGTCCTTATGCAACGCATCAGCAGCAGCCTCAACAATACCAGAGCTACAACCCTTCCCAAGTCCCTCCCATGCCCACAGGCTCAGCTCCCCCTCCTCCTCAGAGCGTCATGACACCTCCCCCTCTGAACCCTGGGAATGCCGGCGGATATGATGCTCGTCATGGTCTGCCCAGTCAAGGTGGTGCTGGTGGTCAGGCTCAATACAAGCCTTATGTGCCGCCCGGCGATGGTCCTTCGGCTCCTGCACCCGACAGTTACTATCAAAGCGGGGGAGTTTACTAAGGATTTGATGACTTGGAGGATGGATAGTCGACTGTGTTGCTATAGCTTCAATACATTCCTGACGCGTGCAACACGCGGGGACTTTTTGTTTTAGTGGTCAAGTTTTTGCTTGATTTGAACCTTCCTGGGCTCCTGTTGATTTGGTACATTGAAGCTTCTGATCTTTATACTTATGATTTGCCAGGTCTATTCAATACGAGTTGCCCTGTAGTCGCTAGTTGAATAAGTTTGCGTATTGCGCCGTTATAGATGATAAGACAGGATTAGGGGGGTTTATATGGATAATAGAAGACCAAGTCAAAGCAAGCTTCAAATTAAGTGAATGTCTCCTACTGATTCTATACTTGATCATTTTCTTGTTCTATTCAACAAATATTTTGCATCGGATGATATGAATACTAGTTAATCCATATTTGTTATTGGTCTCCCTCTCGCGAACCACTAACGGACTCGTTTCGTTTCACAACCTGAAACCTCGACCGTATCGCCCCTGTAACACCCTGTTTTTTGCCGCCTTCCAACCCCGTTTTCCTCTCTGTCTCCCTTTTTCCCTCTTCTTTTGTTCTTCCCTTGAACACATTAAAATATACATACATATTGATTCTTTGCACTACGCATTTCTTTCTCTTCTCCCCTGTCTAGTTAATCTTTGTCGTTTCAGCTGGTTCTGTAACTTCAAGTGCCACTCTCTTGTAATCGCTCAATATCAAGCCACTATATATACATACCTACACTCATATACATCTCCATACCCTCATCACCATCAGCAACATGAAGACTACAGTCTTTGTCACGATTCTCTCTGCGGCTGCTTCTCTCGTCAGCGCCGGCATCGTCGTCACACCTGTTTTCTTCAACCAGATCGTTGAGAAACTCTCTGGCGATTGTCCTTTTGGCGTAGTTACTCCTCAAGGTTGCGCGTAAGTTCCGTCTTTTAATGTAATGAGTAGTTAGAGTCATACTTACTGATACTTCGATAGTCCTCAGCGCGGATAGAGACTGAGCTCTCTAGCGGGCGGTTGATTCAATCATAGTGATTTGGTTTTGGTGTTTTCGGACAGTTCTAGGAACTCTTCTCTTTGTATGTGTTAAAGGCTTGAGCAGATGAGAATTTTATCATATTTAAGCGTGTCCTTCAACCTCCAAAGCGTCTCCATACTGTACGAGTAATACTAAAGCTCGTTGACCTCGAACTTGAACTGAACATGTCACTTACTAGGTTAGTAGTCTAAGTATTGTTTTCTGCGGGCATGTCCAAACCCTCCATGTCATGTTAAGACTTTGCTTGCTCAATATCTTGATCAATTTTACAGAGTCAGTGTCCGCTAATCGGTGATACTCTATCGATGCATATCAGTACAGTCCCTTAAAGAATTGTCAAGCTCTTATCCTGGAGACGTTTTGCAACACTGTACGTCAAGAACTTTTTGACGTCGGGAACCAAGCAAGCGGCGACAAGAACGATGCATGAGAACGGTATAGTGGCGTAAAAGATATAATGCAGTGTAGGCTTTGACAACGGCATCTCCGACTGAGTCAATGATAGCCTTGTTGATACCGGGTACATCTAAGTAATCGCCTTTGTTGATAGCCTCAAAGAGTCAAGGTAGGGACTTGGTTGGCAGACCAGATCTAGACTAGTTGCAGCCGGGATCACATACTTGTTAGTCAGTCATATACCATAGGAAGACCTTGCTATAGCAAAGGTCTTAGACTGGTCTGTGGCGATTACGTGAAAGCCTCTGTTGACAAAAGCCGCAAACAGTGTTGAATTTCGGTCTCGTGTATCAAGATCTGAGGCCAATGCCTGTGGGACTGGGATGAGTAGTATAGAAATTCAGGTTCACCGTGAGTGAGCATTCTAAGAGCGGGAGAAGATTTGTCTTACTAATGGTTTTGACGAGGCAATTGCGTTGTAGCATTCAAGGATAAAGTACTACTGGCATGGAAGTGGCAAGTCAGACCTAGATATACCCTACCTTAAGGTACCTACCTACCTACCTTACCTACCTTAC
>LTDI01000544.1:0-22572 GCA_001654545.1 Fusarium agapanthi
TTACTGGTAAGTTATAAGTCTAGTTATAAGTTTATAAGTTAGGCTTATAGTAAGTTATAAGTCTAGTTATAAGTCTAATGTATAGGCTTACTTATTAGAATTGTTATATTATAAGTCGCTATGTAATTAGAGAAAAATAGGTAGGGTCTATGTAATATAAGCGCCTTCCTAGGTCAGGTTATAACAATTAAGCTTTTAGTATAGCTTAATACTATAAAAATTAAGTAAAAAGGGTATAAAAAAGATCTGTATTACCTTAATATAAAGATAGCTAATAAGCTAGACTAATTATATACTAAAAATACTATAGAAAAGCAAAAGATATTATAATTATAGCTTAAAATAGAGTTATATAAGCTATAGAAGTAATATACTATAGTTTAATTACTATAGGCCTATTATCTAGGTCTTAAAGAGATTTATAAGTTAAAGGAGCATAGGCTTAAAAGATAGAGGAAAAAATATAAAAAGGATACTAAAAAGAAGAAATCTAGGAAAAAGAATAAAACTATTATAGTTTTTAATAATAATAGATTATAAATTTATTTTATACTATTTAATTTATATATAAATTAATAAAGATATCATTAATTAAAGTTATTACAATATTATGAGCTAGGTATGTGAAGACTGGGGCCACGTGGTAGGTGGGTCACTTACGTTAATCTTACCTTGCGCTACTGTTTGGACTACGACATCCGTCTGACATGGTTCACTAGGTAGCCCTTGACCCTAGCATCAGCGCCTAATAAGAGATTATTTCCGTGCTTCTCCCGTGCTTGGTTACAGTCAGATTTTGGGGCTATGGGCGGGACCATCCGCTTTGGCGTCTGTTTGATTGGGCAATTGAAGATGGGGCAATTCGCATGGGAGTTCACCTTATTGGATGTCGTATTTTGAGACTAAACGACGGTATTTGAAGCATTTTACTGTAATAATCCTAAGTCAGCGTTGGGGGTGATGATACTCTGTCTTGTAAGGCTCTGTCTTTCTTTCGGCAGTTCCAAGTTTATTTGTTGACTGTTGGCATCGTCTTGTTCTCCCAGGTCAATCAACAACCTGACGTCAATAATGTCCAGCGGCGACCGTTGATAGCATCATCATATGGTGACATTGCAAAGCTACTCGCCTTGAAATGGATTCACTTCTTTCGTTCGACTATTTTACTGCGGCAATCAGGGGTTGGCTCTGAGTATCATCTTCAGTCACTTGGCTTGGAGCTCTATTCTGAAACTGAGCTCGTTCAATATCGGAGAAAACTTGTCGAGAATGTCGTTTTATAGACGAGCTTTATGACCATATGAGTGTTTGGGAAGCATTGAGGGTCGGCACCGGCTTGAGAAATATTCCGTTGATTCCGAGTCAAGGGATTAAATCCAGCTTCAAAGCTCAAACGCGACAGAGAGCGCCGGCTTTACATATGTCCGTGCTTTAGGTTCCACCTTTTCGGGCCTTGTAGGTCAAGTGAATGAGAGGCAGTCCGGCGAGGCTGATGTCTTGTTTCAGGAGATTTATACAGCCAAATGTATGAGGATTTTCATCTGAGCAGACGCCCCTCATATCGCACCGCGTAACCCTCTCAGTGCAGCGAATTCTTACTCCTCCCGCCTTGAGGCTCGTATCTCAACACCTTCACCTCACATCACAGGACTCATCCTATCACCTCTCGCATCGCGCTTCACAAGCGATCGAGAAGACAACCAGGTTCGTTGATCTCACAGGTTTCTCATCATTCTTTTTTCATTAATAGCTTCACTGACACTTGTTTGTAGAAACGTCGTACGACCGCACAACGGGGCAATCCGCGCAGAGTTACAACTACTTCCTCCAGAGGCTGGCCTCATCATGGCCTTCAGCAACAAAAATCCCGTCATTGGATCTGTCAACAGCGATGCCTCTCAGATCATGCAGCGCGCAATTGCCGTCGGCCAAACCGTCGCAGATTTGGTGAAGGAGAGTGAGCGATCCGGAGAAGCGAGAGCCCACTGGCGTCTCGATTCAAAGATCTATGATCTCAGAGGCCGCATTGATGACCTGAAACTCCATCTGCGTGCTTGTGAGGAGGAAAACGCTGACTTCAGAGAAGCGTTCAAAGCCTCGGAGAAGCGCACCGCTGAAGCTGAGGCAAAGGCTAAGATCGATGCTGATACTCGTATCGCTCAGCACACGTCTGATCTCGAAGCTCGCAATGCGCAAATGGTCGAGGCCGTTGCAGAGACCGTTGAAAAGCTAAAGAGAGATGCGGCCGCTCGAGTCGCCGCTGCTGAGACCCATGCTGATTCTCAGATCCGCGAATTGTCTCGGGACAGAGATCGTAAGGCTGACATGGTTAGCCTTGCCCGTACGTCATCCCAATCGTGTTAAACGCTGATAGAGCTAATCATATGTGAAGGCAAGCATGCCGCATGGGGGCAGCACAAACTGCGTCTTCTTCTGGAGAAAGTTTACAGGATGGGCTATCGCCACAAAGACCCTCTGGCGCATTTTGTATTCGAGATCGGCGAGGATTTTGGGGAATTCAGAAATGAGTGCGACAAGTTTCTCGACAACGGTTTTCTGGACGATGATGTACCCGACTTGGGGCCTGTCCCCGAAGACGAAGGGGGTGCTTTGTTCAGCAGAAGCTACCGCAACTTCCCCAAAGCTGGCAAAACCGGAGAAGAGGTCAATCAACCCAAAGCCGAAGCCTCTTCCAGCGGCGAAGGCACTGCCAGTCACGGTGATCCGTCTCCATCTACCAAGCGAGCCAACGACTCTCAAGGCCGGGCTGGACATGGGGGGCAAGCGTCAGCGAACAGAGTAGAGGTGACAACCACCAGACGCGACACGGCCAGTATACTCCTCGCAATGTCGACGGGCTACTGATTTGGGAGATCACTGAACGTAGAATGAGAGACAGGGTAGAATGACTGAAGATTGTCTTATCGTTGCTATCTTCAAAGATGATAGAGGTTGCCAGGAATGAATGGGAGGGCACCTCAGCGTACTCAATTGAAGACACTAATACATCCCATTCTACTCATTTCTGTCATCTTGTTAGCATGCTCCCGTTCTAATATCAGGTCAAGTTAACATGTTTATGCGTCTTCTCTGCTTCCTCACCTGTCGCGTCGATTTGGCGTTCTCTGAGTGTTCTCAATTGAGCGTAGTGCGATTTTTTACTTACCCGGGACATTCAGCTGAATGCAAGTTTTTCGACTCGCGGACTGGGCCAAGTTTGAGAAACGGAGCGGTTTAGGTTAATCCGCCGCCGGATAGAATATATCCGTCTTATTCCCGGTGTCATCGACGCAACAGACTGATGCCACTTAAAGCTCGTGTTCCGCTAATTGAAGTGAGTCTACATTTATTATGCCCGTGCGATATGATTGAATTGACCTCTTGATGGATCCTGCACTGATACTTTGTAGCGCTATCTTGGTTCCCTTACGATTTGTCGGCGATGAAGTAAGAAGGGCCTCGTCATGTCATCGGGAATAACCTATCGAAAATGTGTTAGAGCCAGAACCCCATATTTCAGACGAGCTTACGGCCCAACCAGCCCAAAGCTCATCGACGCGACCTCGGTCTGTTATTTCCAGGCAAGGATGCCCAAGTCACAAGCTTTTCGGAAGTGGATTTCGGCATAATTTTTAATTAAAACAAGATCCAAGTTTCCTGCGCCGACATCCCCATTTGTCAAGGTTTTAGCTATGGCTGCCTCCTTGAATGCACAGGCCGTGTCGTGTCGTGCCGTGTCGTGCCGAGGTGGCTGGTTACGCCCCGCGACAGTGGTGAAAGCACATGGTGCAGGCATTGGATTGAGTAACCAAGGGGACCCAACAGAGAGTAACAATATGAATTTACGGGCAATCATGTTCTTGTAAGCTGCTGTCGTTGCATTATTTGGCATAAACACGTGTTACGCTGCTTCTTCCAGTCCCATGGTTGTTGGCTGGTGATGGGATGGTTGTCTTAAAACACGGTCGCTACCTTGTGACTCGACGAGGAGTCAACCTTACGTGTCGAATACCAACAACAGACACAGTTGGTAGGGAAATACGTTAGAGTCAATGCAAATGAATAAATAATAACAATCATTTGATCAACAAATATTTGGCGGAAGTAATTGGTCTGCAACGTCACAACAACAATTATGCAAGCACGTGGTCAATCTCCAAAATGAGCCATCACCAGAGCAAGACAGTCAGTCAATTCATCACGGTCGCATCACCACTACACATTAGAAGAAGCAACAAAAATAAGACAAATCGCTTGCAATTAATTGACAAAGAAGATCTAGAGTAAATAAGGTCTAAATACATCCAATTAACCCACCAAACATGTACACGAATTGAAACCCCCGTCATTTTGCCATCGCAACTCCAAAACTTTTTAAACCCAAGCCCAAACTTTTGCAATTATATGTCCCGCCAATTCGTACACGCTAAACCACAAAGAATCGAGGGTATCCTATGATGTACAAGTAGCCAAGCTTACAGGTCAAAACGTTGATACAGTGAAAGAGAAGGAATAAAAAGGAAACTAGAGGCGGTTCGTCAGAGCAATGCCCGGCGACGCGGGGCGGTCGAGCTCAAGACGGTGCATGTGCGCGTCGAGAGCGCTGACAGATGTAGACGCGCCAATGGACGTGTGCCGCTTGTGACGCGACGTCTTCTTGGTGACGCTCATCTTGCGAGGGCGTCCGTTCTTCTCGGCCGGTGACTTGGGGCACTTGTCGTCGCATGTAGCGGTCGAAGAGATGGAGGATGTAGATGAGTGCGTGGATGTCGTGCTGGCGTAGGATGAGGCGCGCGAGATGGATGAGTGGATGGATGAGCGCGATGATGCTGTCTGGGGACGCTCGGCGATGTCGGAGAGGATCTCCTGCGGCGTGCGCGGCTTATCGTTCACCATGCCCAGACAGCGCTGCCACCAGCCCTTGTCCTTCTCATCAGAGAACTCGACCATATCGCCCAGCGCCTCCTCCGCACGCTCCGTCTTGTCCTCGTCAAGGCGCAGGGCTCCGTGCTCAGAGGCCAGCTCCAGCAGGGCGGCTGCATCGCAGGCATCGCGTCGCTTGCTGTTGTCGTTCTCGTGTAGACCGCAGGCGTCCATCTTGAAGATGATGAGGTCTTCGAGCGACGTGTACGGGAGGGTCGCTTCGTTGGTGACGTCGCGGACGCGCTTCGCTGAGTCGGGGAGGTACGGGCTCAGCCAGTCGGGGATGAGCTTGACTTCGATCTCCCAGCCGCTTGTGTGGCGGTACAGAACGGTGCCGGACTTTTCGACGAGGGGACTGATCGGGTGGCCGACGATTTCCTTCTTGACGCGGCCCGGGGAGGAGGATTTGCTGATGACCAGGTCGATGCTCTAAGACGTTCAGTGTTAGCTGGTGGTGTGCAAGAGTGGTCGCAATTGAGGGGGACGTACTGCTATGCGGTTCTGGCGCGAGAGATACTTTGCGACAGCCAGATCGCCAATGACGGCGAGTTTGGTGTTGTCCAGGCCGGGAATGTCGGCGATGAGACGGATGATGTGAAGTGCAGCTTGCTCAAGCTGGGCGAAGCTTAGTCTTTGCGCCATGGTCTGCACAGTTTGCTTTCTCTCACAAAAGCGACTAGAAACTTCGCCCGCTGCGTTCAAATGGTATGAGATGCAACAAGAACCCCTTCCATTCTCTTGCCTGCGCAGTCCCCTAGATATAATAATATTAATCGGCTGTGTGTTTTTTTTTGCCCTCTGGTCCCTGCGTCTACGGCACAACCCAAACAGTGCCCAACTTGGCCATTTCTACAGGGGGTTCCAAGGATTGTGCCAATGGGATGGTCCGTGTACCGGACATGCCAATCTTAAAATCTCAGGGTATCCCAGTGAATTGCCATGGCTTCCGCGCGTTGGGTTTCAATGCCCAAGGGGGAGATTTGTCTTGCTTGGAATGGGCGAGTTGAATTGACAGCGATGTCCTTGACATTTTGTTTTGTTGACTCGAGAACAAACGCAAGGCTCTCGCAGCTATTTCTTGGAGGAACGAAAGGATCTTGATTGTTGGAATGAGTGTGCCGGGAAATGAGCATTGACCTAAGGGGCAGTCAGTGCTGACACGAGCCTCGAAGCCGGGGTTTTCTTTTTTCTGTCCCTGATTGTTATTCCTTTTTACTCAATATCTCGAATATTTCTCGGGCAATTACGACGCTGATTCTCGTGCTAAAACTTTTATCGCATGACTTTTACGGGTAATTCACTGTGAATTGTCTCCGGGCTCATCCAAGGTGTTTTGATCCGGGCATTTTAATTGAAAGGCCCGAAGATCGTGATCAGCGGCGTAGTGAAACAGGCTGCGCAGTTTCAGGCTGACTCTTCTAATATTGCTGGAATGAGTCCTCCCTTCAAAACAATTCGAGTCATACTGTACATGACAATTAATGGATTTATACGGATAGATTTCCCCAGGATCCCGGGCCGTAGCGGATTTATTTCCATCAACTATCCACTCGACGTGCACCTTGCCCAACTGAAGACGCTTGCGTGGATGCTAGTCAATGACGTCGCGTACCCTAGAGATAAGCCTTTGAGGATCAATTGGGCCAGCACAGCATCTATCCAGACCTGCGATGCTTTAAATAATTAACCTCTACCCTCGCTGAATTGACTCAAGCTGGACAGAATATCGCCATAGTAAATAATTATGCTATTATGTAGCTTTGTTGGCATGTAAACAGAGACAAGATCGGGATTAGGCTCATTTGGGCATGTCAACCAACAGTCATCTGGTCGGCAACGTCTTCAGTTCTCGTGGTTTCAAGCATCGCGCAGTAGAAGCTGATTACCAAGTGTTTTAAATAAAGACATGAGAAGTTGCCAAAGTCTGCCACAATTGTCCAAAATTGCAACCCAGCGTCAATATCGTCAAGCCTCGCGGAGCGACAATCTGACCCTGGGTTTGGCGATTAGCGTGCTGTACTGAATTTACCCTATATGTCGTTCAATAAGAAGCTGAAACTTTGACAACATCCGGTATGGTGTAGTGGCTAACATTTCGCGCTCTCATATTATGAGGGATCAGTACCGCGGAGCCCAGGGTTCGATTCCCTGTACCGGAGTTGACTTTTGCCATCAAATCTCTTTTTACCATTTCATGTATTAATTGTGAACTACTACTATTAACTGTCCTTATACTCAGTGTCCCTTAACTTTTTGTTTCTTTACTTTGTATATAATAGACCTGTCAATATTAATAATATTGTCCCTCAATGTCCTGCCGTTGACTCCTCCGGAAGTCAGGCCCCAGAATCTCCTCCTCACTCTGATTCTCACCATATGCCCTCTCCGCCCCCTTTGCAAACACCTTATTCTTATTATATGAATTTCTGATGCCCCTTCGCTCATACTCTTGCACGTAGGCTTCAGAGGCGCTGTCCTTTTTGTGTACCTTGGCTGGATACTTTGTACTTCCACCGATGGTCTGCAGAGGAAAGGATGCGCCAGAGTTCTGCTTATACTTGCTGCTGTTGCGAGAACTCCATTTGCTGAAATACTTCTTGTAAAGAGGTCTGCAGACGGGGATGCCGATGCAGATCATTGTTACGGTCATTTCGGCGGCGGACCAGACGATTAGGCCGACTGGGTCCTCTGATGGATGTTAGTTATGACTTATATATATCAAGGAAGGCATACTGGTGTGATTGGGACTCTTGAGTTTTGGCACTTCGAGAGTTCTCTTGATACCAAAAACTCCTGCACTAAAGGCTCGTTAACTCGGTTTGAAGAACACGATAGGAGCTGTTCATACATGACGCCGAGACTGAGGCTGCTGAGGATGATAATCTTTTCTTTCATCTTCATCTGCAAACCCCAGATAAATAACCAAGGGAAGCCAGCAAGAAAAAAGTCCACCACGACACAAAGAACTGCTCGCGTTAGTTTATCCTCAGCACGCTCACATTGAGAACTCACTGCAGAGCAACATGGACGCAGGAGCCGTGTCCACCGTACACCGCCCACCAGGTATAGTCCTATCCCAGAGATAATTCGGCGGAGTGCACTGTAGCCAGTAAACAAAGCAGGCAGTGATAGAAGCGCACATGAGGCTCGCCATAGACACCCAAATAGCCACCTTGTGCCATTGCTGCTTCACAAGTCGAAGCAGAAACAAGCCGAGTGACCATTTCGCTAAACTCATTCCTACTATCGCGAAGCTCTGGCTGACGGCTTCGAAGATGAGCGCGGGGGCTAGGTCGGAGGGGTTGTTCTGGATGACATCGCTCATGTCTTGGCCGACGCCGTAGTCGACTGCGACGGTTGTGAAGATGGTGTCAAGGAGGAGGAATATCTACTGCTCATCAGCAGAGTTCAGGTCGGTATCGTGTCGTAGCTTACCCAGGCTAGGTTGTAGACATGGTCGTCGATGCCGAATGACTTGACGACAAAGATTCTCGTATACGCCCTCAGCACAACAAAGACAAAGGCAACAACCGTCAAAGCCCACATCGCCCCAATGACCCAGGGGCCTTCCCCCTTGATCGCCATGACGAGTATCTCACTGGGAAGATGCGCTGTAACTTATAAACCTGACAGTTCAGTTCAGTCAGCGACGAAGGGGAGAGAAAAAAGTAACCACTGAGATGATTTTCGCAATGAACAGAAAAAAGGCAGAACCAACAGATTTCTTTCCAAGCCATGCAGAATAAATACAAACACAGCGTACGGGTTCATTCCCAAAGCGGCTATTCTAGACTCGAGATGGCGAAATGCCAATGCTATTCATGCAGACACTCAGCATTCCAAGCAGACCCAGGGAATCGGATAGCAATCCTGGAGTCGTCACAAGCGATATTTCTCATGGTTCCTCGTACGGCATCAACCCTATTTTGTTGACGTGGCTTGGGGTAAGGGGATGCGATTGGGTAGACTTCAGCCAGTTTGCTCATAAGGCGCTATTTCGTCGGAGGAATTGGAATAAGCATATTGACGATCTGACAATAGCTTTATGGAGGGTACATTGCGGGCGCTTGTCAAGATGAATTAATCTGAGATCTGTATATCTTCAACGATGCTAGCAGTGATCTAGCTCTAGTGTTGAAGCTCTTTCGACGGTATCGAGACGACGCTCCAATCTGTGCCTGTCGGAATTCCAGTGTAACTTAGATCTCTATGATGTCGATTTAATTGATCGTCGGTCTCGGGTGTGACGAAAACGGTGTACATTCCTCTATTGTCTGGTTCGAGACGAATGTGGCGTTGGCGACAATAGAAATCTTGGATGAGATGCTCCGCGCTACGCCCGCTGATGAACCGCGCTAGAGCTGTATAAGTGGGCCTCGACCGCGGAAGTTGATCGCGAGTTCAATTGATTCGAGATGTGCATTCTTGAGAAACCTATCTAAATGATGTCGTATATGACGATGGCGCGAGGATGTTAATATCAGATTGT
Organism: Fusarium agapanthi; assembly: GCA_001654545.1. Lineage (NCBI taxonomy): Eukaryota > Fungi > Ascomycota > Sordariomycetes > Hypocreales > Nectriaceae > Fusarium > Fusarium agapanthi. The sequence goes on from LTDI01000544.1 coordinate 9,413, forward strand.
TGTTGCCACTTACTGTCCAGTTTCTATACCGCAAACCTTTCGACGTGACTCGTTGTCCAGCATTGGGAATGGTTATTATTCCATCGAAGTGCCCAGAGACCGCATGAGGCTGGTACTATTGCTGGGTTTGTTTCTCAATCGCCGCCGATGTATCAACATGCTCCGTTTAGTCACTCCGCTTTCGCGTATACAAGAGATCCTCACGTCTACCAGAACAAGGTTTGTCGACGATTAGCCTCAGCATGAGTGAGATGGGCTACGCATAAAGTTATCGAACAAATGACTATAGCCCTTGAACCGAAGGGCTTGATTGTGCATGAGCCTGGAGACGAGGCTGCAATCTACAGGCTGAGATGAAGTCTCTCTCTTTCTCCCTTTTTTTTTTTGAGAAAGTTGATCTCTCCTAGGTGGATTATGCCCCGAGTTGAGGTGTCTTCTGCTATCCTGATATGCGAGGTTCTGTTGAGGTGTCACGAGCCTTTTTGTTTCGCCAGTAGACAAGGAATTGTCTTCGGATACGGGGGCAATTGCGGACATGCAGAACGTGTTTTTACGCTACAGCCTTTCTTTGATCTCTCAGTACTGCTGCAACGTTGAACCTAGGCTCTCGAATCTTAGTATGCCTCCAGTGTCATATCCTGGATCTCGGTATTTATCGGCCATCGACGCTCAAGTTATTCCCGGGCCGCCATTGGGATGTATTTGGTAGGCCGGTTCGATATCTCGGCGAATGGCCGTAAATGCAAGTCCTAATTTTAGAACGGTTAGCCTTTCTGGGGAAGTCGGCCAGAGTTGGCAATCAGTCTGGTATCGCGCGGGGATAAAGGCTATCTGTAAGTTACATGGCTTATTAGACGCACCAGTCAGAGCGCCTTCATCCGTCAGCAACCTTGTCCCAGCCGTTGTATCGACAACGCTCAACGACATGGAAGCCGATGGGCTTGCTCAGATTTAACCAAAGGTAGCCTACCAGCGGCGACGAGACAAGCAAAGCATCAAAGACGCAGCTATGAGATACATACACAAATATAACAAGCACTCTGATTATTTTTCTTTACAAATAACAAGATACCCATCAGCACTCGACACCTGCGGTCAGACGTCGTGTAGTCCGTGATAAAGCATCGGGTCCAGACGCACCCATAAAATTCATCAACATGCATCGATCGCGATAGGGCAGTGTAACAGATAAGTGGCAAGCTGCAATAGGCCAATCCAGATCTTCAAAACCAGATCTAGAAGAGTAAAGCTCGGTGATGGCCAGAATCAGGCCATGCGGTAGGGCTAGGAAATGCAACCTGGCATCCGCGATAAGGCATACGTCGTCGATCTCCCATTCTAGAGCCCGCTTATCACGCGCTCAGTCCGAGCATGATGCAGCAAATCGCGGCCGACCGTTGCAAGCTCTTTGCCAGGGCCTTGAGCGGGTCATTCCACCTTGGGATAAAGGTAGACCAGGGGCTGAGCGGTTCCTGGATGGAGACGTGTAATCAGGATTCCATTCTCGGTCATAAGACAGGTCTGAGAGTTGCGACAGACCTGCCTATTCAGTAGCATTCGCGATTGATAGCGCCAAAGTGACGGCCAAGAAATGCATCATGAAATTTATTAAATCCGAAACCCGAACGCCAAGTGACATTGCGTGCGATTATCACTCGGCGCCGAGAAAATGGCCTATCGTACCCGTCTTGGCCCAGACAACGAACGACATGCGGCTCTGCACTAGCAATTAACCCGCCTTTCACATTTCAATTACGAGATAACAACAACGTGTGAAGCACGATATCTCAACTGTATCTTGCGCCATGACCCAAACCCCAAAAAAGAATCTGGGGGAAGTCGTTTTCATCACTCGATAAATTGGAGAAACTCCATTGGGGAAAAGTCAAGTGGAGAAACGAAAAAAAGGGAGTCGGAGGCGCTAAGCAAAGGGTCCTCTGCACTGGGAACTTCTGGCCGGGTCTGCAACTACAGGGGGGGGATGCTCTACAATCGTTGTTGTCTTGGTGGGTTCCAAAAGGCCGTGGGGCCGCTGAGCAGCGTCAAAAGTTCCGACGCCACGCGCGTGTAGGTCTTTTCTTGGCAGGTTGATTAAACGCGCGAAGCACATTAGTAAAGAAACAGTTGGGTAATGTCAGATTTAGTCTCTTACATAGTAAATAGAGTTCCCCCGCGAAAAAAGAACCTTGTTTGCAAGCTTATCTGGAGAAGAGCCAAAAGGGGAAGCTGAGTGTTGAATCTGTGAGGTAACGAGATCCGTTTTACGAGGGTTTGACATGGAGCGCGTGCGTCTGATGTTTAAAATGTTAATGTTAATTCAGCGGGGACCGGGGACGTTGACAGGTGATATCTCTGCATGCAGTTTCTAGCAAGGTAGCATCGTGCACTGTATCATTCAACGTGTAATTAACAGATTGCCACTATCTTCACTTGATCTCAACTGGCGGCAGTGAAAATTCGTTTAGCTAGGCCGGGAATAGTGGACAGTGTATTCCCGAAGCTGTAACCAGTTTAACCGCTTTAGGAAGGTTACCGCTACATGAGCTTTAGGGTAAAAATGAGGTTGAAGCAGAAGATGTTGGAATGATGTGCTGAGATCAGGCAATTTTGGATTACTAGAGAAGTATTTTAATAATATGAGATTACTGATCCAGATATGGGCATATGAGACATGCGAATGACTCTCATATCTCGATTGAATTCGATCGTGAAGAGGTGAGAGTCATCGTCGAGCACGCCGCGACGCTCTCCACTCCAAAGTCACCGCCAAGACCCCTGATGACACGTTCAAGCCACCACTCAACGCTCTCTCCCTTTGCAAAACGGAGAGGCGACGTTGATCTTGTTACCAACGTCCAATTGCAAAGCCAAGCCAGGGGAATTGCCTTCAGCGCTCTTGGCGTATGGGCAGCTGAAGACGCCACGCCACAGTGTCGGGAGCTGGCCCCAATCGCAGCCAAGACGTAATATAATATTCGGAGCCGGAAGACGCCCAGATCCGACGTCCAAGCCGAGGCACTTCAGCACTATACTGTACTTAAAAGCATTATTTAATGCCACTGTTGCAATTCTAGACATTTCTTACCAGACTCTTCCCTGATAGCAAACCACTTCTCTGGGTCAAACAGATTACGGCCCTACAATCTCAAATGTTCGAGAACAAAAGACAGAAGCACAAACATCCACTTCCTTCGGCCGACGTTACGAGAATGTCGACCTTCCCCGTTGGGTATCATGGCAAAAGGACCGATCCCGTACCAACTAACTTAGTGCTCGGGCCAATCCCCGCATGTAGCCTAACCCCGTCGAGGAACTTTTGTCGTTGGAAATGTCCTGCCCTCATTGGTCCCGCGGGCAGATAAGGTCGTTCTCCACTAAACAACTCTGTTGTGTAAGGTTACTTTGACCTGCGACTCTGGAGTTTTCTGTATCAAGCTGGGATCGTCAACTTGTTCGCTTTTGAGAAGGTCGCAATCAAGGGGGACCCATAATGGAGTGATTGCTTGTTGGGTTACTTACCCCGTAGATAATCGTCTCATGTATAATTATCCTTCACATCCCCGCCTCAGACCCAGGCTTCTCTCATCCCTCTCAACCCTCTTCTCTCTCTCTCTTTTTGACCTCTCTTTTTGACAGAAGAATCGTCAAAATGACCACCGCAGGTCACCTCGACACAGACGCCATCGCTCGCTCTGGTCTCGCCGACCCAGAGACGCACGGCATCCCCCAGATCGCCGGCAAGGGCTCCATCGACGTGACGCGCCAGCGCTCCGTCTCCGACTCGGACGATGAGCTCCCCACCGAGGAGGAGCTGCACACGCTGCGCCGCGTCTCCGGAAAGATCAAGTGGGCCATGTACACCATCGCCTTCGTAGAGGCCTGCGAGCGCTTCTCGTACTACGGCTCTGCGGTCCTGTACACCAACTTTGTCGGGCAGGCGCTGCCTGAGGGCTCGGTCACCGGTGCGCCCCTTGATCCTAACGATGATCAGGCTCAGGCTGGTGCGCTTGGTATGGGGCCCAAGGCTGCGCAGGGCATTTCGCTGTTCAACCAATTCTTTGCCTATCTCATGCCTCTTGTTGGGTGAGTCGCCTTACTCTCATCGTTGCCTGTCTTTTGCTAACACTCCCGAAAGTGCCTGGATTGCAGATGCCAAGCTCGGCCGTTTCCTCACCCTCCACATCGCCATCGCCATCTCTACATGCGCTCACGTCATCCTCGTCGCTGCTTCTTCCCCCACCGTCATTGTCCGCAAGGATCCCGCTTTCGGTGCCTTCATCGTCGGCCTCATTGTTCTCTGCGTCGGAACCGGTTTCTTCAAGGCCAACGTCTCGCCTCTTCTCGCTGACCAGAATGAGGACACAAAGATGCGCGTCGAGGTACGCAATGGCGAGCGTGTCATTGTTGATCCCGCTGTGACCAACACCCGTATCTTCCTCTACTTTTACCTTGCCATCAACATCGGCTCCGTCTGCGGTCAGATCGCCATGGTCTACGTTGAGAAGTATCACTCCTTCTGGCTCGCCTTCTTCATCCCCACCATCTTCTTCCTCATCGCTCCCATCATCCTCGCACTCAACAAGAAGCAGTACAAGCTCAAGCCTGCTACTGGCTCCGTCCTCTCCAAGTTCATGCGCATGTTCTTCTACGTCCGCAAGCGTAGCTCTTTCTTCAGCTTCAACTGGGAGCATGCCAAGCCGTCTCAGATTCCTGTTGACCAGCGCCCTGCTTGGATGACTTACGATGATGCCTGGGTCGATGAGGTCCGTCGTGGTTTAATGGCCTGCAAGGTCTTCCTCTACCTGCCTGTCTTCCATCTGGCCTACAACCAAATGACTGGTAACCTCACCACTCAGGCCTCCACCTTGGTTCTCAATGGTGTTCCCAATGATATCATTCAGAACTTGAACCCCATTTCTATTGTCATCATGGTTCCCCTTATTGATCACCTTCTTTACCCCGGTCTCCGCAAGCTGGGCATCTCCTTCACCCCCATCAAGCGTATGACAGTCGGTTTCATCATCTCAGCTCTCGCCATGATTGCGTCTGCTGTCATGCAGCACTTTATCTATGAAAAGAGCCCTTGCGGCAAGTATGCCAACGGTAAGGATCCCAACACCGGTAAAAAGTGTGCCCCTGCCGACATCAATGTCTGGGCTCAGTGTCTGCCTTACGTCCTCATCGGCCTCGGTGAGATCTTCACCAACGTCACATCTTACGAGTACGCCTACTCCAAGGCCCCCGACAACATGAAGTCTCTCGTCATGTCTGTCAACCTCTTCATGTCCGCCTTTGCCTCCGCCATCGGCCAGGCATTCACCCCCCTCTCTGGCGACCCTCTCCTCGTCTGGAACTACGTCGTCGTTGCTGTCATCGCTTTCGTCGGTGGCACTGCCTTCTGGTTTAACTTCAAGCACCTCGACGCTGAGGAGGACAAGTGGAACATGCTCAAGGCTTCTGACTACAAGGGCGCTTACCAGCCCAACGCTCTGGAGAACAAGATTTCGGAGGAGCATGAGGAGCCCGCTGCTCCTAGGGACATTGAGAAGATGTGACTACCTCCCACTTGTAAGAATTGCTATCGATTTAGTTGAGATACCACCATAGTCTATGACTAGGATTGCCTGTTTGAGCAATGTCAAAACATATTACATGACTTTACCAATTGACTGTCTTGACGTGAAGAAATCTGTTTGGTCTTTGAACTGTATTTGTAGATTATGTTTGAGTTTGTGATCAATTGTACTCGTAACAGCAATGATTCAATTGAGCCTTTGTTCTAGCTTCACATTTTGATGGAAAGGCTGTCAAAGATTCATTGACTTTGGCCGGATTAGTCAATTCATGGATATCAGGCTGGTGACTAGACAAAGTGTCCGAGGCAACAAGCACTGATACAGAAGCCGAAAACCTTTTATGTTGTCATGTTCTGTCTGAGTAGAGTTGGTGCCTGATAAGCCGTAGACAGCTAGAGGCTGGAAGACAACTTAGGACCTTAATCTTAAATATTAAAAAGACTTGGGTGATTTAGAATAAGTTCAAGATAAACTGAGGATACCTTGTATTAGAATCTGATGTTTTCTTGCTCTTTGAGGTCAGTTACTCAATGGAGTCGTCGAGGTCAGCGGGCTGCGATAACAGACAAGCGCAGATATGTACATAGCGGGGTTCACATATCACTAACGACATCCTCACTTCGAAATAGAGACCAAGAAGCGCAACGCAACATTCATTTTCATATGAGACATTTCGTCATACTGATAGAATGAACCTAGTACTGGCTGTGAGTGAAATACAATTTACATGTACAAATCTCACCAGCTGTCTCGTCCCCTTGCGTTTCATCTTTCGCTGTTTTCAAGTCTTATATTGCTATAAAAAGGGATGCTCTGCAGTTGATGACACCATTTGAGTCTTGGTACCTTGTTCAGCTGTTGAATGGCTGTAAGTTGAGTGTTGGTTCCAAAATAAGAGGTTTGTTGAAGATGGAGGCAGCCAAAGTGTGAATATCGGATGCAGCTTGATATCCGGAAATAACACGGAAACATGATTGTACCTGTTTGCCCTCATAGCCAACACCATTCAGCCTTTCTTCACTGCCCAGTGCATACAAGAGAGGCCATTGAATGTCACGCTAGATCTCTATGCGGTCCTCACTGTCAAGGACAGATCCAGCGTTGGAATTCGCGTTCTTGAGAGCCCTCAAAGGACCACGTCCAACCCTCGATTCAAGATCCTTCTTAATCCACGCCCACTTTGGCTTGACCCGTCCGTTCGGGAGAAAAGCGCTCGGCATTCCCTCAAAGAAACCCTTTCCAGCGAGCGGTCCATTGAGAAACACTCCACCGGTTGCACGGCGTCTCGCAGGAACCGACTGCCACATTTTCTGAGCGAGCTCGACGTCGAAGTCGGGAACGTCCAGTCGGGGAAGGTTGATCTCGATGTTCATAGCCTGATAACAGGTTAGAACTGGGAGAGGAGAAGAGGAGAAGGGATCGGACCTCGATTTTGGCGAGCTTTGCATGGCGTTCAACGTGACGCGCGAGACTGCCGTTGCGATTGACGAGCATGGCTTTGCAGACGGGGCAGTTCTTGTAGGAGAGGCGGATTGAGCTGGTAGATGGAGCTTTGGGAGGTGAAGAAGAGGGGAGAGACTTGGAGACTGGAGATGAGGGCTTGGGAGGGGAGGAGGGAAGAGATTTGCGCTTGAGTTTGGTGTTGCGAGGCATGATGATGAGCTCTTGTGAAGGTGAAGACGGAGAGTTTAGTCGAGTTGCAGAAGTGTAGGTAATTTTTTGAAGAGCTCTGAGGAGTTTTGAAGAAAAGCTAGAAGGAAGAATGAGAAGGGATAACGCGGGATAAGTCACTAGATGCATTTGTGGATGCAGACGAAGCAGTGGCCGTGCCACTGTTAACAAGTGCAGGGTCAAGATGGCTCGAATAAGGGTATAATGGTACGGAAATAAGACGCTGTGGGCTCAGCTGCAGTATCAAAATCAGACCAAGAGGACCAACAAGTGTCGCAGAAGTCTTGGAATGCTGAAACACCCTTTCACCATGAGATTGCAAGAAACCGAGAGCTTCAGAGAGAATGCAAATGTCTTTTGGACTTGGTTATTACCCCCATTGCATCAAACCTCCCATACCTAGCCCAGAGACGGGTGCTTGTTGCCGCGCTCACGCTCCAATGCACCTCCAGCTCTCTTCACCACACCACGTGAAATCTCCTCAACTTGCTCCATGAACTTAACCTCCAGCTGAGAGCTTACTGCATGACTCCCTCAGAATTCGATAGTCGTTGCGCTTGAGACAATCTGCATGAGTCGCAGCGTTCACAGCGCGGTGAGCAGCGGTGACATTGTTGCCTGAGCTTGTGATTAGACCTTTGCGATAAACAGTAGAACAAGTATACTTACGGACGTCCTTGGCAAGATCGAGCAGCGTATCGGTTGCGAGATCTTTGATCTGCTTCTGCAGCTCGTCGTTGCGGTCGGTGAGGCTGAGGATGAGGGCTTGTGTCTCGTCGTCGGGATTGAGGTTGGCTTGTTCTCGACCGGCTTTGAGGCCGAGATCGTACGCCTTGCTGCTGACATCTTCAAGGAACCTCTGGTGCTCGAATGAAGTGACGAAGCTGAGCTTCTTCAGTTTGGAGGGTCGTTTGTCGGAAGGGTCCTTTGAGGAGCTGCTTGAACCTTGGGATGACATTGTGTTTAGTGAAGATGTTGTTGAAGTGAAGTAGAGTGAGGTGATTAGAAGCTTGAAGGCGAAGTGTTTCGAACGTGATGAGAGTGAAAGAAAGAGGAAGAGAGAAGGAAGTGTGATATAAATAGGGGGATCTCGAAAGTGCTGAGATTGGGCTTGATGTTGCTGAATCAGAAGCGCTGAGAGTCTTCTCGGCGCGCTAAAGGGGGACGATGGGGTGTCAACTCTTTCGTCCAGACTCTTCTGCCTGTCAATCAATCTCTTTCTTTGCACAAACTGATTTCGACGAGCGCGTTTGCATCTTGAACAACACAACCATCAAACATCAATCATATATTTACCATCCTCTAACCTAACAATCGCTCGCGCATCACCTCGAAATGGTCAAACTTCGCCTCACAAGCGCTTCCTCCACGAAGGAAAAGGCTAGGCCGATGCCTGTAACGCCCAAAAATGGGCAAGGCGACCCTCCGTTTCGACTCGGGCTTCGATTCCGCCGTCACGATGGCTCTTACGGAGCCCAGGTGCTTATAACCACCCGTCCATCCCCCGCGACTCTCTCTAACATAATTTAGGAAAGAGATTTTATAAACCTCTGGAATAAGCCGGCCAAGGTCCCAATACATCAACGTGACCTTCCAGCCGTCCACGCAGCGCGACACGCCGAGCGCTTGTTCGACGGCATCATCGCTGCCTTCAAGGAAGTCGAGCAGACAATGGCGCTTGACCTTGCCGTAAAGCTCAAGCAGGCTGCCATGCAGACGCTAGAAATCACATCGACCAAAGGGCGTGTCAGCAAAGCCAAAGTGAGCACTCTGATGCCATACCAGAGGTTAGCCGGTATACATGGCATTAAAAAGCAGCTTGGCTATTCAGACTGGTTCTTCATGGCTGTTTGGCTCGGCCCCGAGCATCCGTTTCTCGAATCTATCCGCAAAGACATGTCAGATCTCTGGGGCGTGCAGTTTCCAACCGACGCCATCATTTATCCCAAGTTCATCGCCATCGAAACCCAGATGAGCTTGTTCTACGGAAAGCCTGTCACTGCAACCGACGCAGATTCCATCGAGGAGCGAGCAAAAGCTATCAAGAAATCAATTGACGACTCAACAGTCAACGGCCTCAACGCTGCAATCAAGGGACACCTTCCAGATGGTCTCAAACTCAACGGATTCGGAGGCAGCACCAGGATTCAGACACTGGAGACAAGCCTTGCCTCGACAAACCGCGAACTTGAAGACGCAAGAAAACAAGTCAGAAATCTTGAGAACCAACTCGCCGAGGCCAAAGCATCTCAAGCCCGCGCACAAGAGAAGACGAACAGCGACATGGAAACCCTCCGAAAAGAGGTCCAGCTGCTCAAAACGGCACAGGCCGACAACGTCAAGAAGGATGTCGAAGCACTTCGAATGAAACTTACCCAGCACTCAACAAGCTGTCAACAGCGTGCGGCCGGGATCGAGACAAAGGTCCTCAACAGGGAGAAGAAGGTTGAGAAGGAGTTGAACGTCCTACGCAGCGAGGTAGCTCAATCAGCGGAGAAGGCGGAAAAGGCAGTGGAGACTGGAGCTCTGGTTCTGAGCGTCCTGTCGACTCCTGGAGGTCAGAAGCGAAAGATGGACGAGATTTCTTGAAGACCAAAAACACATGATCTAAAGCCGACTAAGCTTAGACTAAGGTACACTAGATTAACCTGGGTTTTATAAAATTTAGCTAGGCTATAAGAATTGTATGATAAGTTATACTAAAGTTACCAAGGTCTTTTTGTGACTTAGGATAAAGGTCCTAAGTTTCGTCCATAAGGATCAACAGACCATACAAAATCACGACATTGTATACTCAAACAGCGACTCAAGAAGATCAAAATATGTATTCGTAAGTCGTATCCAACACCGTCATATATGGTATATCTCAATAATAAATCCAACGTACATAATCCATCCAAGATCCAATCTCAAATGCCACCTGAAAACAGCCTAAATCCTAGTCTCTATCCAAAGCCTAGACATTACCCTGTTTATTATCAATGACCAACAATCCAGCATCAATCCCAGCTCTAGCAAACCTATCACCCAACACGCCAACTGTGCGCTGAAAGTCCCTCTCAACACCAAAGTCCTCAGCGAGGATAGTGTCGAACAGCATGTGCGCACGACCAACGACGATCAAATCGCCAACGCTCATACGAGACTTGCCGACGGTCTCGCGAGCGTGAGCGACAGCGAGGTCGGGAACGTTGCGTACTGAGTCAACGGAGATCTCAACAAAGGTGACACGACCCTCGAGCTTGCCAGAGGCGTTGCTCTTGGCGGTATTGAGGAGATCCAAGTCACTAGCTGAAGGGACACTCTCGATGTTCTTGCCGTCGGTGGAGATGTGAGCATCTTGTTCGTCTTCGTTGAAGTGAAGGTGGATGACGTGAATTGAGACATGAGGGTTGTGAGCGAGCTGAAGGGCGAAGAGGAGAGCGGCGCGGTCGTCTTTGCCGCCAATGAAGGGCACGAAAATACTCTGGCGTTGGTCGACAGGCCTGTGGATGATGGCGCCGTCGTGGGCGCTGTGGATTGACAGGCCGGTGCGGCTCCGTGTAAGAGTTGGCTTCCTGGACAAGGAATCGCTGTGAGAAGTACGATCGATGAAGATACCCGTCGTGCAAGTTGAGCGCTGAACAGCGGCGGCGACGTAGTCGATGTATGTTCTGCTAAAGAAGCGGTCGTTGGGATTACCGGTCTCGGTCAAAGCAGCAGCAGCAGAGCTCTCCTCGGCCAGACCTCCGTAGGTACTCCAGGGAATGAGCATAAAGTCGGATCTGGCTTCCTCGGCATACTTGACAATGGTCTCTGCGTAAGCGTTGGTTGGAATGATGGAGACCTGGCCAGCAACAGCTACACCGTTGAGGCGGGAGAAGGTCTGGAAGGCGGAGAAGACAGCATCGCGGGAAGCGAATTCATCAAGCTCGGCAGACTGCATGACTGACGATGTACGATCTGTCAACTCCATGAGGCGCACGCCACGAACTTCGAGAGGGCGATTGGGAATTGGCTGAGTCTTCTCCTCAGAAGTGGAGTCTGCGGCCTCGACGCTTGAGTCTGCAAGAGCATGGGAAGTCTTTCGAGATCCTCCGAGAAGCGACACGAGATTGAAGAGTCCGGGCAGGGCGTCGAGGCGGAGATGAAGAATGAGGCGATGAGTTTGAGACTTGTCGAGGGCTTCTTCCATCTTGTGCTCTGAAGTTTGAGCTTCAGTCTGGAGAGGGTTTCCATCCCAGTCAATCTCTCCTCGGCGCCACTTCTCGACCTTCTGGCGATACCAGACAGGGTAGAGCCATCTAGTGAGCGGAGTGGTAGTCACGGTGGTAACCTAACTCAATCAGCGGTGAGTTGATGAGCAAACAAGAGAATACTTACTACTGCCATGACAACAAATATGGTAAAGGTTCGACTAGAGAGAATGCCGGCTTGAAGACCAATGTTCTAGAATTATTAGATAAATGTGTTGCGCCATCGACGAGTAACTTACCAGCACAATGAGCTCTACAAGACCTTTGCAACTCATCAAGGCACCGATAGTCAAGCTTTCTCGCCAAAGGCATTTGGTGAGACGGGCGGCCAGCGTACCAGCGATGATCTTGCCGAAGAAGGCGCATGCAATGACGGCAACGACATAGCCCCAGGTAGTGCCATCGTTGAGCAGACCAAGGTTGGTATTGAGACCAGAGAGGGCAAAATAAAGCGGCAGAAGGATAGAACCGACGAGATCTTCAATCTTTTCTGTCAACTTGATGGCAAACCCACCATCGTGCGGACAAATGAGACCTATAAGGAAAGCACCGAAAATGGCGTGAACACCAATGGCGGCTATATTAAGTTAGATATACCAATGAATGGGAACAGTGGTCTTACCGGTGAACCAGGACGAGGCCAAGACGAGGAGAAGAGTCAAGGTAGTGATGCCCTGGGATGGACCATTCTGGATGCTGTCGGTGCGGCGCAAGACCCAAAGGAAGACCGGTCGAACAGCATAAACCAGGAAGAGTACCCAAGCTGCTGCGGTCAAGAAGACATACAGGGCCGTGAGACCATTGGCGTTGTTCACGAGGGCGACACTCAGGGCTAGAAGAACCCAGCCAACAACATCGTTACCAATGCCCGCAGCAAGCACAGTGACACCGACCGAAGTTGAGAGGAGTTGGAGCTCAGAGAGAATACGGCAAAGAACGGGGAAAGCGGTAATGGCGAGCGCAGTTCCGATGAAGAGAGCAAAAGTGCCAAACTCCATATCCTTCATTGTCCCCTCGTCGCCGTATTCCTCATACAAGCCCCAAGCAACAGCAACACCAAGACCAAAGGGCAGCATCATACTAGCCAGACCGACGCTGACAGCGACGCGCCAATTGGACTTGAACATGCGCGTATCGACTTCGAGACCGACGAGGAAGAGGAAGAGCAAGAGACCGATGGTAGCGACATTGGTGAGGACGGGCATGGACTCGGTGGGGAAGATGTTCTCCTTGAAGCCTGGGATGCGCATCATGACGGAGGGACCGAGGACGATACCACCGATGACCTCTGCAATAACCCGCGGTTGGCCGAACTTTGAGAGCGGCCATTGCAGAAGGCGGCAGAAGATGATGGTGATGAAGGCCTGCACGATGAAGAGCGAGATGGGGTCCTTGGGGTTGTAGTGGATCGGATTGAGGCCTTCGATGATGCCGCCCTGGGGCTTTGCGCCCGTGGCAGCAGCCGCAGCAGCTGTCGCGGTGGAGGACATGGCGACTCGGGGATACATACACTCGCGTCGCTTTCGGTGTTGAAGGGTCAAGACGGCGAGAGGCTGACAGAGGAGGAGAGAAGAGAGGGGACCATCAGCCCTTTTGTTGTGTCTGGGGAGACGGCGAGGATGAAATGGAGGCGGAGCTGGAGGTTGGTGACTGTTCCCAAAGGGCGGGCGATCTGGGC